>JASGAU010390319.1:0-10837 GCA_030220045.1 Australoheros facetus
TTTTATTTTCTCTTCTTTTTTCCTCTTCCTCTTTCCCTTTCCTTTCTTTTCTCTTTTTCCTAAGCCTGTCATTTCTGGCACAATTTGTCACATAGCATGTTAAAAATAATTCTAATAAAATAAAGGGTCACACAGTAACAAGGGGAGCCTGTAGAGAACCTATAGAGCTCATCTTGAAATAGCAAATATGTTTGGCACAACAATGCATTCAGATCACAGTTCTGTTTGCAAGATCTGCAAGACATGACAGGCTAAAAAAAAAGAAAAAAAAAAGGAATCATTATCTGTCCTCAGCAGCCTGTCCTCAGGTGTGGTTCCTAAAATTTTTAAACATGCAAAAGTGCAACCAATAATCAAAAAGCCTGGCCTGGATCCTCCTGTGTTATTTCCAAGCTTCCTTTTCTTTCTCTCTTAAGGTTTGTCAATCCAGTTTTAAGTCACTTCATAGCACTAAATCAAGTTTTTAATAACATCCTCCTGGCTACAGATTCCTAGTTTTCTTAGACTTAACAACTGCCTTTGACACAGTGGATCATAATATTTTAATATCTCATTTGGAACATTGTGTAGGCATTCGTGGCACT
The DNA here is from genome assembly GCA_030220045.1 of Australoheros facetus. Taxonomy (NCBI): domain Eukaryota; kingdom Metazoa; phylum Chordata; class Actinopteri; order Cichliformes; family Cichlidae; genus Australoheros; species Australoheros facetus. The sequence continues at coordinate 585 of JASGAU010390319.1, forward strand.
GGTCTGGAGTAGTTTAAATCATACCTGGCTCAGAGAACCTTTTGTGTTAGCCTAAACAACCTCAGATCCTTTTTTGCTGCATTGTCATGTGGGGACCCGCAGGGCTCCTTACTTGGGCCTCTTCTATTTTCTCTGCATCTGCTGCCCCCTTAGTTCCATTCTTAGAAAGCACAAAATTGTTTGATACTCAGCTCTATATGCCCCTACAAAAAAAAGAACTCATCATTTTTCAAATGCACTAATTGCTTCATTAATGCAGTTCTGCATAAAAATATATTTACAAAAAGAAAAAGAGACAGAGAGGATGAAATGCTCCAAAACTGTCAGCTGCATACCCGTAGGCCAACTATTGTTTCAGGTTTTCCCTATAACTAATTTTTCACCTTCCATTACTCAAGTACTTTTTCATCCTGCTTTATAGGTTTTGCTTTAGGTTTAATTTTGCTTTTATAGCTGTAATAACTTTGACAGCTGCTTGAGGCAGAGGCTGCGCATGTGCAGCAGTTAGAAGTTGAACAAGAAGCAGCTGGGACCACTATTAGACTTCCCTCCCTTCTTTGTGTCTTACACACTCCATCTCATGTACAGGAGTTTGTCAGTAGACCCCAGTCCTTTACCTGATGTCTTTAGAGTTAATGAGGCTGAGCCTTGCATGTGGGTGATGGATTTAACCTGGAAGATTGAAGCCCTGGTGTTGTGTAACACACTCTGAAATACATACATACTATACAGCAAATAGGAAGAAGGAAGACACAGAAATAAATACTTTTACAGCCATAGCAGGGTATAAGAGGTAAGTTCTAGACCCCAAAATGCCCCCAAAACGGGAAACCTGGTGCATTTGTGAGGTAGCTGGATCGAGGGGGGACTGATGACAGCAACCTCCTTGCAGTTAGGAAAAATCAGTGCTTGCCTGGTGATTGCATTGAATTTTGTCATACACAGCAACTTATCGCAAGTTTTTACAGCAACCAACTGGGTTCTCAAAGGTTGTTTATGCAGCAACTTCAACCTCTGGGTGAGCACTTTCAATCACAAGGTGATTGCAAAGGTCACCTGGAGGGAGGCAACCTGTCTCCAAACAATCGTTGTCTGACTCGGCAAATAGGCAAAGGTTTACAAATAACTTCTGTCAAATTTAAGAAAAAGACCAATTACCATCACATTACAATCAGTCTGTCAATCTAAATAACTGCCAACTTGACCTCATTCAACTGCAAACAGCAGACTGATAGCAGACTGACTCTGTCTTATTGCCATTTTATCAGTCTTGAGGCACCACTTCGAAGCAACTGGCTGTGAGTGGTCATGGAAAATGATTGTGCAGGACCTTCTGGCTTCTTGATTTATTTGGTTGCAGTTTTTAAGAGAACCTAATTGTGTCTTTCAGCCCTGAATATTTCAGGTTGCTAGGTCCTGTAATTAAGAACTTGTAAGGGATCAAAAGTACAAGGAAAAAAGAAAACAAGCACCTGTAACTCAGATCATTTTCAAAGTATGAATGACCTCATTAAATATGCTAAAGTTAGTGTACAAAAAATGATTCTGAGGGGGTCAAGTGGGAGACACTAACTTTCCATGGGAGACGTCACAGTGGCCACATCCATCTTTCATAGTTTATAGGATGGATGCACTACCTACAGGTTAAACAAGAAGGAATCATGTTTTTTTTTTTTTTAAATAATCTGCCAAACTGAGAAACCACGCCACTAATGAGTCAAAAATTGAAGGGGGAAACTCTGGGAGTCTGTATATGCCCACATCAGCAAACATTTGTCACAGATAAGTTGGCTTTGTTTTCTTTCTTTCTTTTTGGATGAACTAATTTTCAGTGTTTTAAAGCTTTGCTCTCTGTTTAGTTACTTAGCCAAACTGACCAAACTCATTTAGCTTCTCTTTATCTCTCTTCCCGCCTTCTCTTTCCTTCTTTTCCCAATTTTCCTCATCTCATCCACTGCCCAATGTCCTCCTCCTCTTTACCTCCCTCTTTTCCTCCCACTGAGACTATGTCCCCTACATGTCTAAGCCTGCGCTCACTGGTGTTTGATGTCAGTTAATTTGCTCCAGTGTTGACAGGTGGATGGCTACTCAGCACAGCATCTGTGTGTGTGTTTATGTGTGCATTTTCATGTGTGTACTTGTATGTCCATTCAGGTATGAATCTAAGAGAGAGCAGAGCAAAACTGAATAGTGGCATGTATGAACTGCTATGCACTTAGGTGCCAAACATATTAATCTGCACAAACAGTATATTTTAACAATAGTGTGTGTGTCTGTCTGTGTGTTTCCATGTGTGTATGTAGGTTCCCAAGCTGCTCACTGTGGTGTAATTGCTGCGTCTGAATTTGCTGCCCTGGATTATGGCAATTTACTCCCCCGGGAGTGCCGAGCACTGTGGGAAAACCGTAAGCAAGAGTGTGTCTGTGTAGCTGTGTGTGTGTGTGTGTGTATTGGTGTGTGTTTTAGCTCTGTGGGAAAAGTGTATTTGCTCACACGAAGACACAATACAGGCTTTTCTCTGCCATGCACAGTATCCCTTAGCATGCAGAAGTCTGCCTGTTTTAGTAGTGCTGGGACACTTATGTAGTGAGCGTGCAGGTATGTTGGTGCAGTTAGTTAGAATGAGGCAATGCTCACTGTTTTCACAGGGCTGGGTGTGAGAGTGTTACCCCCAGATTAGGAAAACACTGGCATGCACCTGCTCCCAGCTTCTTTTTATTCATTTATACCATCATCATCATCATGTTCAGTCAGACAATTGAAATGATTTATTAGTTAGAAGTTAGAGTAAGAGGTCTAGACTCTGAGGTCATTCCTTGCAAATGTGTCACATAAAATTGGGGAGTGATGAATAAATACCCCCTACAGGTGGATGCTGGGTGTTGTCAAAGGGTTGACACAGCAGGCAGTGACACAGCAGGCAGTGACGCAGGGCAGCGACAGCAGCACTGCTCTGCTTCAAACTCACAATCGACTGTACTTCATGCTTCATACGAGAACTGCAGCAATACTAAAAAAAAACGTCATCTTTGTTTAAAACAAAAATTAGAAAACCTGCAGAATGCACTTACAAGTTCGCCCACCAGTGGATGACACAGGAAAAATTCAGCAACTTTCATGTTTCATGTATTTCAGTTGCAATGTACTCAAAATTTTTGCTTCATGTTTAAAAGGCAAAGAATAATTTTTTGTGTATGAAAACATTTTTGTACATACTAAATTAATTAATGTAAAATTAATGTATTTGAGTAATATGTAATATGTCTGTCTGGGGATAGGAGGGACACATGTCTAATCTGCTGACACTGGCTGCGACAAATATCGGTATACTGTGACTATCAATATAGCGCAACAATATCAGGAATAAATGATCATATTTATGCACATTTTTTAAATGTTAGAGCCATGACTTCAGTTCAGGAGATGAAGCTTCATGTGAGGAGTAAAAGGATGATGTGGAACTGACAGAGGAAAGTGGTGTAGTAGTGGAGTGGTGGAGGAGGCAGATAATGAAGAGGAGGAGAAAGAGATGAAAATATAAATATACAAATCTTAAATGGTCCTATATAGGCTGAAAGAGCGAAATTAAATTAAAACTAACTTATAATTGTCACCCTTTAATTACCTCAAGGAGATTATGTTTTTGGTAGTGTTTGCGTGTCATTCTGTCTGTAAACACGATAGCTTGAAAGGTTTTAAATGAATTCTGATAAAACTTTGTGGGGGCGCAGAGTGGGGTCATGTTAATAATCCATTAAAATTTCCTTGACATCCACCAAGGTCTTCATGGTCAACTTCATGATTTATTGATCAAAAACTGACAAAAAGCCTTATAACTTAAAAACTATGATTCTTACAAATTTGGTGTGTATTGTCAACATACAAAGTATTGTGTAAAGTTTTAAAATACCATGTCACGTTTGACCTCTGACCTTTCCTTCAAGATCAATAGATTGATCTGAAGGTCATAATAATCCTATAGAGAGCTATTTAAAACTGTGTTTACTTACTGTCATTGTTTGTATTAACAGCATATCAGCATATAGGGAATGATATACTGTATGGGATTCTAAATATCATGTTACTTTGGACCTCTGACCTCTTCTTCAAGGTCAAACTTATTTGACCTTGAATGTAGATGTCACACTTTGCCTTTCCTAGGAATGAAATGAATCCGATGGTTAAGTTGCAGTAGCAGCAGAGGGCAATAATTTATTTAAAGCCAAGAAGCTGCTACCACCTTTTTTTGATTAGCAGCCATTTCAACAACCGCACTACCACGATTGCCTAAGAAAAAGAAAAGATGAGACAATAGGTGTAAGAAGGCTAACTTTAAATACATATCTAAGTTGTTGGCTTTAAAAAAATAATAGCCCCCTGCTGGTCCTGCAACTGAAACATGCAACTTAATTATGCGTGTCCATTTCACGCCTAGTACAGTGGACCAGCAGGTCTATACACACTTTGCTGTGATTCATATATATCACAATCAGTATAATACAAAAAGTACCAATATCCCAAATCATGGTAGAAATAGGGTGTAAAGTGTTTTCATGTGCCACATTTACTATGCGGGCAGCACAGTGGCACGGTGGTTAGCACTGCTGCCTCACAGCTAGAATGACACCTTGGCCCAGGCCTTTCTGTGTGGAGTTTGCATGTTCTCCCTGTGTCTGTGTGGGTTTCTTCCGGGTACTTCGGTTTCCTCTCACAGTCCAAAGACATGCAGTTACTGGGGTTAGGTTAATTGGTCACTCTAAATTGCCCATAGGTGTGAATGTGAGTGTGAATGGTTGTCTGTCTCTCTGTGTTGCCCCTGCGACAGGCTGGCAACCTGTCAAAGGTGTACCATGCCTCTCGCTCTATGTCAGCTGGGATAGGTGACCCTGCACAGGATAAGTGGAAGAGAATGGATGGATGGCACTGTAGCTTTCAAACAGTCATACACATTCTTCCCACTACATACACTCACATACACCCAAGACATCACCCCAAACACATCGAGTGGAAGGAGTGGGTGGGCGGGTCTTCCCACACCCCGGTTTCATACACCCTGCCTGGTGTAGGGACTGGCTAGTGGTTCAGGGCTGGGTTGGCTGCTTCCCTGGGTTCCCGCTGGCTCTGTTCTGGTACCCGCTCGCCCACACTTAGTGTCCATGTAAGGTGTGTGTGTGTGTGTGTGTGTGGACAGCTGGGCCTGGGTCTGTGGCTTGCTGGGTCTTTGCACCTGTGGGACACGATTGCGGAAGGCGGGAGTCACCCTCCCTACCGCTTCTCGTTGCTCCCCACTAATCGTCACTGCCGCCCCTGGGGTGTGGGTGGCTATGGGTCCAGAGGTGCATGGCTGGATATCTTGGCATGGCTTTTGACCTGCTTCCTTGGCAGTTGTGGCCTGGGGGTGGCTCGGGCCTCTTTGGTGTAGGGAAGGGGGGGGGGGCTCTGCTGGGTGTTGGGCAGTTCTCGGGTGTCCGGGGCCTTGGGGCCGTGTTCTCGGCTCATGCTGGGGGTGCCAGCCTATGGGGAGGTGGGCTGCTCATCGCCTCTGGCTCTCTGGGCTCTTGCCTTCTAACCATGGGCGCTCCGTCTGGGGACTCCCTCCTTCCTCCTCTGGGGTGTGCACGTGGTTGCCATCAGGATGTGTGGCCTCGGGTCTTCTGAGCTCCTGATGGGCCATGGATGGCCCAGGTCCCCTGGGTCCTTCCCTGTTTGCCTCTGGATCATGGGGGGCATGGTTGAAGCTTCTTGCCCTCATTATTGCGTACGTTCCATGACCACAGCAAGATTATGTGTATGTGTGTAAATGTATATGCATGTGTATAGATATGTGAATATGTGTATGTATGTGTATCTACCTCTCTTCAATTTTTTTTCTGTTTTCTCCTCTTTTTTTATTTTTCTATTTTTTCTCTCTTTCTCTTTATCCCTCTTCTTCTTACCCCTTCCTTCCTGCCTGTCAGGCCTGGCATGAATGAATAAAATAAAAATAAAAATACAAACATTAACAAGAGTAGCCTACAGAAAACTTACAGAGCTGTTCTTGTAAAAGCAAATATGTTTGGTACACCAGCGCATTCGGATAATCATTCTGATTGTGAAAAAAAAAAAAGGAAAAAAAAGAAAAGAGAATGGATGGACATTTACTATGCATTGAGTGAAACTGATGTAAAATCATGCTAGCTGATGCAAACAGAAGCTAATCCACTTTCATATGTATCAAAATATCTCATTGTTGCCAAAAAAAGTCACTTTGACTCTCATCACGATAAACTGTGAGCTGAGGTTTTTTATGGTTCAACTTCACTTTTTTGGTAAAAAAGCGAGAGCTCACAGATGAGGAACTGAAAACATCAGATTTTATGTTAAGTTTTATGTTACTGTAACTTGATCTTGGTCTTTACGGATGAATATTCATCGATTTCATGTGAGTAATGCGAGGCAAAACAGGTGTTTGGTGTCAGCACAGTACTGGTCTTCCATTAGACTCTGTTGTTATAAGTGTTATAGTGTATTTTGATCTAACCTAACTAGCAGATCAGTCTTTTCCATCAATTACCTCTGTTTCAATGAATAATATGTTATTTTAAAGGGTTAAATGGGATCTAACTTGAATAAAGCTTTGCTCATACCTCATAAAACGTGTCCTATTGGCGGTTTAAGCATGTTACCTGGATACAGCAGTGGGAATCTTGTGAGACAATGGCAGTATACTGTTGTGTACTACAATTGGTTTAATGAGGGAAAGGCTTTTCAAAACAGTTGTTAAAATCCACTCCACTCTTTTATGGCCATGTCGTGTGGGCTTCAGAGCTTTTGACCTTTATATTCACTTAAAATTTATAGTGCAATGCAAGGGGACAGCTGGGCTTGACACTGCACTCACACAAGACCAAAAAGACAGCACAGGTTCATTCACAAAAGTCCCATTCAGAAATCTCCCCTTATATGGTCAATGGGGAATGAGCCAACCATATGGGACTTAAGCCTTACAAGGTCAGGCTTGACTAAAGCTAAAAAAAAAATCTAATATTTATTTTGAAAATTAAGTGCAATGCTTACCATCACTGTAAAATACTGTAGTATTCAAAGAAAAATTTAGTTATGCCTTCATAGAACTGCAGTTACATTTGGAAGCATTCTGGGTGCTCCAAACATGCTTGAAATATGTTTCAGGTTTATCACCCACTGGACTCTGCATTGTGATGCCTCAGTGTTAGCTTTCTGGCCATTGGTGTTTTTAATTTGTGACCTTTTATTTATCCGGGTAAAAGAAGTTACAACAAATGCAACACATAACAGTCTAACAATTAAAGAAACAAGTACAACTGATATTCAGTACAGACAAGTGAACACAAATGTGAATGTGCACTAAGAGATTATTACAAGAGCGACATTAAAAGCAGTGATTAAAAGAGCTCCTCTCTGGCGCCTTTAAATGTACTCAAACTCCACCACTGTGACCAGTTCTGACAACTGTAGATTATTCTAGAAAACAGGAGCACCATATTAAAAAGCCTTTTTTCCTGATTCCATTCTAATTATGAGGACACATATTTGTATAATATTGTGAAAACATAGGCTATACTGGCAGTGTTTTAGTTGTGTATATAACTTTTCTAATCAGTCTTAGCTTATTAGGAAAGGGTAGCTATTATCAATATTGATGCTAAGTGAAAGTACTAAAAGTTTGCTCTGCAGACCTGTAATAAATGAGTATCGGCTTGTTTGTTTGTTTTTTTCAACAGACAGTATGAAGCATCAAATACAGGCAAAAACATTTGATTATTCGTGCAACAGAAAAGAGCTAGCATGCTAATTTAATAGTTAGCTTAGCATACAGTTAACATACTTTAGCTAACACATTTTTGACACCTCAATGGCCTTCCCACAGGCCACATTTCTCAGGGCTGTGACCATAATTCATTTTTATTACAACTGGTTTCAAAACCATAAAGAGGAAAACAGATTTCACAATATTAAAATTATTATTAAATTATTATTAAAATTTAACAAAAAAATTTGTTTCAAGACAAATTTTTTTTCTCTCCTTAGTTTTAATCTAACAATCAAGCAGAGATGCCTACAACTATTCCTGTGACCTCTTGAGTTGCCTCCCTCTCAAAAAAGGTTGGGAACCAGTGAACTAGGCTTTATCTTAACTTAATGAATGCTGGCACCTGGATGCCATTATTCAAGTAAATCGTTATATTATTCAACATTATACGTGTATGTCAACGTGAAGTTGTATGCGGTAGTTATGAGCAGATAGTAGTTTTTCCCCCAATGTAAAAATGTGCATTTTCCTGCATTTTTAACAAACCCAACTGCTCAGTATTACTGAAAGCAATAATATGATCTACTAGCTTTCCCCAAGCTGACGGTAAAAGAAGGATTACATATTAGCTGGACTCCGTTTCCCTGACTTGGTGGTATTTTGGGTTCCTGTTAGTTAAATGAGTCAGTCTGCCTTGTGGTGTTTCTCCTACCCTTAGAAACTCTCCTTTCCTGGCAGTTCCTCCTCGTTGAGCTTCCCTCTCTGACCTGCTTCGTCCACCCTCAGCATTCATCCTGTTCAAACAACCTGAGACCCCTGCTGGGTCTGAATCATCACTACCTGTGCAAGCCAATCATAATCTGTGTGTGCGTGCTTGTCTAACCCTGTGGCGCCTGATGCTAATGGATTTGTTTTAAAGGACCTTGACAAACACACGAGGATAAAAGCTGCTGCTGCCTTGTGAGCACAAGTCTGAATGGTTCCCAAATCTCCCTGGACTCCCAGGGCTAAGCATTTGTTTTAGAAGTATGCATTTGCTCATATGTGTGTGTTTTTCCCAAGTCTCAGCAGTCATATGTCTTGTTACTGTGTTGTTACGTCCTGTGGTGGCCAGGTAAATACTCATACAAACACATGACACCACAAAGCATTCAGATCTGAATGTCAGCAACTGCCACCCATGAATAATGAGGCTTTTAGAGTCATTAATGAGACAACTGCAGCATATGGTATGGACTCCTGTAAAGTAATGCATTATTTCCTCTTTTACTGTTGCCATGAATCAGTGAAATCCAGAGTAGTCCAGCACTCCAGGCTGTGACAGACTGGTCAACTTCTGTGACTAATTTTATTTCAGCTGTGAGGATTTACGTCAAATCACGAGTCCAGGCTAAAACATGGCAGCCAAGTTGTGGCCATATGAGGCTGCGTATTGAATGGATCACCTTGTTTTTATTCATTTGTTAAGAAATTTTTCTATCTTCATATTTTCTGTCTTTCATATTTCTCTTTTAACAGAGGAAAGCAATTTCCACCCTGGGATTAATTAACTTTTCAGATTCTGATTGTTTGAAGATGACATAACTGATGCAAAATAATGAAAAAAATGTCATGCCATTGCTTCATCATAACTTTCAAAATGCTAGTCAGAGATATAGCTATGAGCAAGCATGCAACTGTGGGCAAACTATGGCTGCATACATGCTGAAGCTACAACAAAAATACCAACATGTTTGACAGATGACCAGACGAGGTGATGTTTATGATCATAAGCTACTCATTTTTTTTCTCCAAGTTTCCTTCTTTCCACCATCTTAATAGCTGTTGATTTTTGTTTAATCCGTTTATATAACTTGTTTTCACAACTACCTGTTTCCTCTTGTCTGAACTGTAAGCCTGTTCTTTCTGTTTCTGATGGTTTGTATCCACAGGAGCTGTCAGTTTCACATTTGAATTCTCTATGTAGTCAGCTGTGCAGCAAGAACAAGAGCAAGAGGTGGGGTGTTGAGTTGCCCACTCCTCATTAACATAAGATCATAATTCTTGGTGCCTGGCCTCTGGTGCAAAGTCACTCCTCTGGAAACCCATAAAAACTTTGTAACTAGCCACCGTCAAACTAAAATAAAGACATATTTTACTGCAGAGTTTTTTTCTCACATGAAATGTTTTCAGAAATGGATTTTGATGGTCTGTTTTTATAGTACATGAGAATGTTTGCCAACAAGCCATCATGTTGCTTTCAGTTTTAAATTCAGAAGTGGACAGCCCACACGAGCCAATCTTCAAATCGGGTGCAGTTCAGTGTTTGCATGGTTCTGTGAGGCTGTAGCAGAGGAAGAGAACCGAGCAGCAATCTCCAGAGCTTAAAAATGAAGTCAAAATAGCCGGCCTGGGATCAAGTTTGACCTGTGACCCTTTGTTGCATGTCTTCCTTTTTTCTCTCTCCCTGCTCTCCTGTCAAAACTTTGCTATCCCACTATCT
>JASGAU010390328.1:0-23283 GCA_030220045.1 Australoheros facetus
TGAACACAACAGACAGGGACTGGACGACTATCAAAATAAAACAGGAAGTACGACGAGGGAACAGAGACGCAGACCTGACACAGAATACTGGGAGAACACAGGGAACTAGAAATAACAATAAAACCCTTCAACCAAAAGAAACCCAAAACAGAACAGACAAAATAAAGCAAAACAAAACCACACAAGGTCCAAAGGACCCCAGACCATGACATAAATAACAATATAATTTGTAATTTTAAACACATTTTTGACATTTCTAAAATATTTGTGTTTTCTTGTTGTTATGATGGGTGGTCTAATAAATTTGTTAAACACTGTGTATATAAAAAAATTCCCCCCTCGCCCTACAGGCACCCTATTTTGTCCTCCAAGCTCGGGTCCTCTATTGGAGGCCTGGGGGCTTGAGGGTCCTGCACAGTTCCCAGGACTGCGCTCTTCTGGGCAGAGATCTCAGATGTTCCTGGAATCTGCTGGAGCCACTCTCCCAGTTTGGGGGTCACTGTCCCGAGTGTCCCAATTACCATGGGGACCACTGTTACCTTCACCTTCTAGATCCTCTCTAGCTCTTCTCTCAGACCTTGGTGTTTCTCAAGCTTCTTGTGTTCTTTCTTCTTGATGTTGCCATCACTTGGTATTCCTACATCTATCACTACGGCCTTCTTCCTCTGCTTGTCCACCACTATTATGTCCAGGTGGTTAGCCATCACCAGTTTGTCTGTCTGTATCTGAAATCCCAAAGGATCTTAGCTCGGTCATTCTCAACCACCGTTGAGGGTGTATTCCATTTTAACTTCCAGGTCATACTCAGCACTATGTGTGGTAGACCCCAGCCTTGATCAATCTTGTGCTTAGAGATTGTTCCTGTGCTTCCATGATTAGTACCTCTGTGCTGTCTTTCAGTCCAACTATGTCCAGCCATTGTTAGACTTTTTCTATATTGGTGGTACATGCCTTGCAGAAGCCTGTTCTTCCATAATGGTTCCTGTTTTTGCTCCTCTTCTTTCTCTGGTTTCTGCTGCCTGAGGTATTCACTGAGCATGTGATCCTTTGTGGCCATCTTCTTGATGTACTCAAGGATCTTTGCTGTTTCATCTAGGATAGTGGTTCTGACACTCACAAGTCTTCAGCCTCCTTCCTTTCACTTAGCATACAGACTCAGGGTGCTGGATTTGGGGTGAAATCCTCCATGCATGGTAAGGAGCTTTCTGGTGTCAGTGGCTTCTATCTCCTCCTTTGGCCAGCTTATTGTCCAAGAGTATCTGACAAGTGTTGAAGTGTTGATTGCCCAGATCTTGTTCTTCCTATTCAGCTGACTCTTCAGAATGTGCCTTACTCTCTGCAGGTATTGGTGGTTGCAGCTTTCCTAGTGGCCTTTTCATGGTTCCCATTTGCCTGTTGGTTTCCAAGTTATTTGTAACTGTCTTCGGTGTCTGCAATGTTGCCTTCTGGTAGTGCAATCCCCTCAGTTCTGACTACCTTCCCGCTCTTTGTTAATATCTGACTACACATCTCCAGTTCGAATGACATTCCGATGTCGTTGCTGTAGATCCGTGTGGTGTGGATCAGTGAATCAATGTCTCGTTCACTCCTGGCATACATATATAGTATATAATCAGGTACAATTACCAGCCACACCCATTTACAGCAGCTCTCCACTTAATGATCTGTTCACTGTGAATTGCTAGCTTTTTACTTTAGTGGCCTGGAAAATAGGCCCAGAGGATTTGTTATTTTTACCTGTTAATACCATTAAAAACATGTAATAATTATATACAAGATAAAGCCTTTACTGTTATAGGAAGAATATTAAAAGATGACGTCCACAGTCTCGTCTTTAACTGCAAATTGAATATTTATTCAAGCTTTTGGACCGGGGCAAATCATCCTGCTCAGCCAGATTAAAATCCAGTTCCTATAAATGAATACATAAATCACAAAGACTAATCATAAAAGCTGAGTATATCTGCTACTGACTTTGGCAGAGAGAAGAGAGAGGATCATTGTGCCACTTACTTCTGGTTTTTGAAGTATTGTCTGTATATCGACCCCGCTGACTTCCTGTTCATATTTTCATTGCACATTTCTCATTCAGAATGATTACTTTTACTCATTTTATTACATTTGTTAATTCTAAATAGTGTATTTCAAGCAAAATTACTGCACTTCATCAACTATCCTAGAGCTGGATATTAAGTCCCTTATTTATATGAACAGTTCCAGATGTGTAAGGCCTTGGGGATCTCAACCTCTTTGACAATATATAAAACATTGCAAATTGTGATGTTTTGGTGTTATGTTTGCCACATTCTCTAGGTTAGCCGAGCATGTAAAGATGCTTACATATGCGAATCTGTCCAAACGCAAAGTTAAAAGTCCAATTAATGAAAATATGTTAAGTTTTCACAGGTATTTGGATGTAAATGAAGGAATTTGTCCAAATGATGACCTGAGGAAATGCTAGTTTTGTTATGACTCTGGCTGCAGCCTATTTTTTGAGTTATTGTCATGTTGTAGAATTAATTAACAGAAACAAAAAGATGTTGCTAAATCATGTGTAAGAAGCATCTGTTGCTTTTTTTTAACCTTTACATAGGTTCATACTTTGGTCCAAAGTGGTAGATTGATATTACTATTCCTAGAGCCAAAAATTTCCTTCATTTGAGGTCTATTTATTTCCCGCTCATCCCTGTCCTCTACAGCTTTGTCTCTCATTCCTGTTCCTATCCAGCTTTGTATTTGCTGTGCACACATTAGAGCAGTCCAATCAAATCTGAAGGATTTCATTTTTAAATCCCTCTTATAACAATACTCCACCCACGTATTTCATTCAGAAACACCAGCACATCATGTTTCAAAAGCTAAAGGTGCACTGATGGTGTTTCAGTGTAACTGTGTTCCCACAGGTTTCGCTTAGTCTCATATATTGTTTTTTTTCTTTCTTTTTTTCAGCTCTAGAAATGTTCAGACCTGTAATGTTGATGTGGGCATGTGCTGCCTATGGATCTGCAGATTATCAGATACAAGTAGACATCCCCGGAGACACTGGACAGCTGAAATCATCCCTTGCTGTGTTCTTCTGATCTCACATCTTTGCCTAATTCACTCCTTGCACAAACCACTATCCTTGAGCTCCCTGCTGTGCACTTTGTATCTTGCAATCATGCCGACCTTTGTCATGACGCACACGAATAACCCTCTGGGCCTCAAAGACTGAGTCATGTTCATGAAGCGTAACAGTTCAGATTTGCATTTTTATAAAGTAAAACTTAGTTTAAGAGGATTCAGAAGATGATTCATGTTAAGATGTTTCAACAAGGTCTAGCTTCTTCTGTGTTTCCTGTAATTACGCCTTAATCCTCATATTCTGTGAATTTCAGTGAGTGTGTCTGATTGATGTTGGTATTAGATGGTTTCTATGGGATTTAAACCTCACTGGCCTCTTTATTAGTTACACCTCACTAGTACTGGGTTGGATCATCTTTTGCCTTCAGAATTGCATTGATTATTTGTGGCAATGATTCAAAAAGGTGCTGGAAACATTCCTTAGATACTCATTTGGTACTAAGGGGCCAAAAGTGTGCCAAGAAAATTCCCTCACAACATTACACAACCACCAGCAGCAGCACCCTGAATCAGGATGGATCTGTGCTTTCATGTTGTTCACAACATTTCTAACCCTACAGGAGAAATCAAGACTCATCAAACCAGGCAACATTTTTCCAACCTTCTATCGGCCAATTTTGGTGATTTTCAAATTGTAGCCTCAGTTTACTTTTCTTAGCTGACAGGAGTGGCACCCGGTGTGGTCTTCTGCTGCTCTAACATCTGCTTCAAGGTTCAACGTGTTGTGCATTCAGAGATGCTCTTCTGCCTACCTTGGTTGTAACAAGTGGTTATTTGAGTTATTGTTGACTTCCTGTCAGCTCGGCTTGAACTTCAGCACATTGTCTTAACCTGTTGATGACTTGATGTCTAAATGCACTGCTGCCATATGATCGGTTGATTTGATATTTGCATTAAGAAGCAGTTGAACACAAGTACCTAATGAAATGGCAAGTGAGTGTATTTCTCCGTTGTCTTTTCTGGTTCGCAACTCCAAACTTACACAGGCTTGTTGAAGCATTTTCATAGGCAAAGCAGGCACTGCAGCAGGAAATACTAAATGTCTTGATAATAATTTTCTCCCCTCTGGAAGAAGAAATAATGCACTGCAGAGTTGAATAGTTGTAGTATGCAGCAGCTCCCTCCCTCTGTTCCAGGGCTGTTTTTAGCTTACTGATCAAACATGTAGTTCTTTGACATTTAGAACTTTGTATTACAAAAACATCATCATTACTTACTCTAGCAAAACAAATAGAACTGACCACACATGCAAAACAGCACAGAAAATGTCATTTTCTTGCAGGAGCGTCCTTTGTATGTCATCGATTTTTCACAGATTGGGGGTAACAAATTAAAGAAATAACAGGACTTCCTCAGAAAGAGAAAAGACACTTGTGCCACAGTAAGCATTATAAAATGGTCCCAGGATCAATGGACAGAGTAATAAAGTGACGTGTAATTTAACAACTTAAATAATTGGAATTTTTTTTGTTCACTTAGTTAAACTCTTACGATTGGTCAAGAATTCTTCCTCTGAGTGCAATTCAGCAGGACAGTGAAATCCTCTTTTTTCCCTCTCTTGTTTCTTTTCAATTTTCTTTGTAGCTTCTTTAATAAATTAAGAGAGGTGAATGGATCAAGGTGTGCTTCAAAAGAATGCATTGAGTTGTCTTTTAATTGAGATAGACTTGAATGGGCGCTCGGCACATCACCGTGTGAGCCTTGTTGAAATTAGATAAGATTACTGATGAAAGCACACATTTTGAGAGTATAAAATATTATGTGACCGTAAACACAGTCATACTGCTGACTAAAAAAAGAACACATCTTTTGTTTCTTTGTGCATTTTCTCAGTTGAAAAACTCCCTGAAGACTGATCTGTGTCTGGACCAGGGGCCTGACAATGACAACGTACCCATCCTGTATCTCTGCCACGGGATGACACCACAGGTTAGAGCTCTCCCAAACCCTCTTTCTGCATCTGCACCATTTCAGCATGTAGCAAACTGCCAGATTTAATATAACACCTCTATATCTTATTTCTATTTTAGGGTTTTCTTACCCAAACTCATTTTATCTTATAACTTATTTTTCCTCCTCTGATTGTAGCTAGACATCATAAAACAGGATCTGAGTTTCTGTTTGCCCTTTATGTCAGTCCCTGATGTTTTAAATACATCTTAAACCAGTCTCTACGTTCAGTACACCTCCATTAAGCAGGAATCCAGCTCAGAATGAAATTCCACATTATCAGCAAAACATGTTCTAAAAAACAGGTTTTCAGTTATACTACATTGTACCTAAATATTTGTCTCCATCTTTCTTTTATTTAATATAAAAACATTTAGTCTCTTTCTGGTTGTTTTTCATTTGCTGTTTGTGTGGACTGCTTGTTCGGGATGTATGTCAGCCCAAATAGGAGGGAGTTTGCGTCTCCCAGTGTTAGCACAGCGTGATTATCATTTACTTTTTCCAGCCTCTTCCAGCATATCGATCGCTCCATCCCATTACATCTGAGCAGATTGTTTTCGGACTGTTTAACCTTGCTGTGACAGTTGTAAACCTGTCTTATAGAGTGTGGCTTGATCTCACATTATCCCTTTCCATTCAAATGAAACTACTGGATGGTCTTCACATATGGCCTGTGTTGATGGGTACACCACTGTACAATTTAAAACTAATTCAAGAAAAATCTGAAGTGTAATATCTGTAAGCTTTACGGATTGTAATAATTATTGTTTCTATAGTCTGCAAATTTAACTTAGCTCTTTTTTTTTTGAGACCTTGATAACTTAAAGCTCCCTAATTATAAATCTGTTTTGAGCTATAAATCCAGGCATATCAAACAAAGGATTGGAGTAGCACCAGCATTTCTAATGAGATTAGGGATCTCGGCTGCAAGACAAATCTAGTCTGCTCTATTTTTATGTTTCACTGTTACATCATCGGGAGGAATTAGTCCCTGGATTGCTCTTATATTGGTACAGATGCAATGACTGTTGCAAACGCACACCGTAGTCGGTCAGAATGACTCATTTTGAGCGTCAGCTACTTTTCGTAGATGTTGCTTTTAGAGACTTTGTGTCCAAAGTGCTGCGGTAAAAGCACTACATAAATGTGCTAAAAGAAAACTGCAAAGGTACACATGAAAGAAAGAGTAATACAAAGCTTACACTCCCACAGTAGAACATGTTGTCAGCAAACATACAGCCCTCCAGCTCAAGCAGTAATAAAACATACTGACTTAAGCACAGCAACAATAGGAGCTGCCGCCACAAACGGCCTGGCAGCTTGCACATTTCCAAAAGTGAGCAGCACAGACGAATTAAAAAAAAAAAAAAAAATTCACACTTATCAGACTGTTTAATGCCAGGTATAAAGGAGGCAGGATGTAATTTGGGCATTATGAGACAAATAAGATTAGAGTAATAGTAATGCAATCAGCAGAAAAAACCTAACTCTGTTTTTTTTAATAAAGCTTTAATAAAATAAATATAATATGGGTAGGGGTGGGGCGGAGGTAGTCCGTACCCCAGTTCACCATAGTTTCTATGTAACTGTCTGCGCTGAGTTTCACTCTGATCACTTCACTCTGATCGCTTCACTTCACCATTGAATTCTACAAACTGATTAATGCGTTCTCCTTTGAGTTTAGTTTTTATCCCTTTGTTTTAAGCTGCCAATAGAAGTACATTTACATTTTTAAGTGTACTAGTAAACAATGCAAAAATACTAGAGTCACAATTCTGCTTACGTAAAACTACAGCATTAACAGCAGACCGTGTAATGCTATAATCGCTGTGCATACAAAGGGGCATAATCAAACGACTGATATGATCCATCGATGTGTAAATAGCATTTTACTCTTGTTCTTATGACTGGTCAAGGTGGAGGCGTAGAGCTAATTTTAACTATTTTCTGGACTACACAGTTAGATGCTGTGGCAGCCAATGTGGGCGTTGTGCCCCTCCAGTGGGTCACCAGATAAATCTGGTGAGCTGATTAGTGGGAGAGGGGAAAAAAAAAGAAAAAGAAAACAAAGCTACATTAATTTCCTTTCATTGCTTTAGGCTTCGAGCTGAACTTTGCTTTTTTGTTAAATGTCATATAATTTTATCTTTTTGAAATGTCTCTTTGGTAAAACTGGTAAAATTACAGATATCTAAGTGGGTGCCAACATAACATGTTTTTGTAAAAAAATATATATTTAAAAATGAAAGTAATAGCACACTATTGTATAATAAAGTAATCAAGTAGCTCACTAAGGTTTACTTATTTAACTTCCACCCCCGCACGACTGAGCAGTTTCAGTATAGTACACTAGGTTCGTTAAAGACATCGTGTTTTTCAATCTGTGTGCTCGCCACCAAACTGAAGCACGTTTTGTATCAGTGAATACATAACTGGTTCTTTTGCTTCATTCTTGCAAATGATTTACAGCTTTATCAGTTTAATATGAGCAAACATTTGCCCTTGAAAAAAAGCTGTTGGGAAGGTTTCCACCAGAGAAAGCACAATTACACCGCCCCCCCCCAATTCCTGAATTAACAATGAGCTTCTTTTGTTGCCTCGCCTGGTCTCTCTTTGGTCTGTGTTCAGTCAGGAAAGCAGTATAAATATGCATCTTTAATGCATGTAAATCAACCTCACAGATCTCTCTTTCATACTGAAAGAAAAACCCAAGAGCAAGCTTCATTTGCTGCATAGTTTAATACCTGTATGGCACACACAGCTGTAGAAGGGTCATTATCTAAATGTCAACCGCAACAGTGTGAACGTGTAGAGTAAAGCAGCATGCGGTTTGCTTATAGCAAGGTTTGCTGTTTATTTCAGAATGTTTACTACACCAGTACGCAGCGGCTCCACATCGGGCTCCTCAGTCCCACCGTTGACGACGATGACAACAAGTGCCTGGTGGATGTGAATAGCAGACCCCGCCTCATTGAGTGCAGTTATGCTGCAGAAAAGCGCATGAAACTCCACTGGCTCTTTACTCAGGTAAATACCCATAACACAGACCTTCAGGAAGAACCTTATATAGCTCTTCCAAAAGCAAACAGTTCTCGCAAAACTCATTGTTACATTATTACTATCCATCATTCGAATAAGGACAGAACACACCAAATTCTCACCGGCAGTATAAATTGCGGGTTTTGTTCATTCTTTCTGCAGCACATAGCAGTGACCAGTGTAGGTTTGTGGTAAACACACATAGACACAGGCGTTTTTATATTCAGATCATAAAATTATCAACATAACCAAAGAGAAAAAGGTTTTTTCTTAAAATACAGGAAAACTCCTCAAACAATGGTAAGTGCATTTGGAGGTAAGCAAAACAAACTGTCCTAAAAATGAAAACAGCGCAGAATACATTAAGTTCAATCTCCCCTTCCTTGCTGGTCAGGCCATCAGATTTTATTCACATCCCTTAGGATGTTTTTCTTGAGATTGTGAAGTAGAGTTGTGTTTATAGTTTTATAAAAGGGTGTTATAGCAGAAAAACCAGGTGTGCATCCACACATTTGGTACAGTAAAAGCTTTTGCTACAACTGTTAATGGTGTCCTGGTCCCAGGGCTTTGTGCTGCCTCTGAGTGTTGAATCTTTAGTTAATACATCTGAGTTTGAATTTGTGGTTATGGTTTTTCTATATTCTATATTCTGTTGGTTTTATTTTGAAGTCCCTGCCTTGGTTTTATTATTCTTGTTACTAAGTTTTCTGATATTATTGCCCTTTGTTTTGGGTTTTTTTGTCTTTAGGTTATCATTATTGCCTCCCCACTGTTTTCTTTGTTCATTGCAAGTTTTCTTATCTTAGTATTTAGTTGGGGTCTCTGTTATTTCCTGTTTTGTTTTCATAGTCATCTCTTTTGTCGAGGCAGATGGCTTCCCCTCCCTGTGCCTGGTTCTGCCAGAGGTTTCTTCCTGTTAAAAGAGAGTTTTTCCTTACTACTGTCACCAAGCTTGCTCATAGGGAATAATCTGATTGTCGTGGTTTTCTTTCTAATATTGTAGGGTCTTTACCTTACAATATAAAGCTCCTTGAGGTGACTGTTGTTCAGATTTGGTGCTAAATAAATGAAATGAAATTGAATTCTTTCTGCTGAAACTAATTAAGGGAACACTTAAAATCAGTCACACTACCTACAGTAGATAGTCCTGTCTTCCTTCTGTCCTTTGTCCTGTCGTCTGTTAGGTTCAGCATGTTCCTGCCTTGTTCCTGTGCTTTGGATTGCTTTTCCTCTTTATGGTTATCAGCATAAAAAGCTCATTCTCTGCCTCCTGCATAATGCATCTTGGATTCTCTAAAATCTACAGTCCACACAGTGTACTGTTTGGTTTCAGACAAGGATCACTTTTAGTGTTTAAGCATTCAGAAAAAGGCTGTAATCGTGTGGGTGGTTTAGTTACCATTTAAGTTTCGTTCAGCTCATTTGGACACAAAGACTTGCTGAAACTTAATGAATGTCCCACTTCATTAGCGGCTCTGGTATTTCAATAGAACTAGAGCAAATTTGATTTGCTTCATGCTTTCATTTGGGCTTGATACTCCACATACTGTCTGCTATTCTTTCAGGGCACCATCAGATTCATGTTCTTTGTTTTTATGTATAAAATCTCAAAATAGTGCTTTTTAAGAGGCTTGCTGTAACAAGAGCAGCATTGCTTCGACTGCAGTGACTCTACACCTATGTCTGTTTGGTTTGGCAGGCACACAGTGCAATAAAGGCTTTTCCACACTTGAGATCATATGTCAGTTATCCCCTTGCAGATCTTTACATGGTGGTTTTAGTTAAGGTTGTATAATTTAGTAAGTGGGATGAGGACATATCAGCAAGGCTTGAGCATACATCTCTGAAACGTGCCATCAACTATTGGCAGTTTTAGCTGTACAAAGAGTCAAGCTTCAACAGAAATAAATTGCTTTGATGCAACTCTGGGAGAAGGAGCACTCTACAAATAAGAGGAAAAAAGTTTGATTTATCTTAATTCAAATGTTGCATAAAACCTGGTTAGATAAAGATATTTTTAATCTCTTTCTAATGAAATGTGGAAAATTGTCTCACATCCTTTATTCACTTTAAAAGCCTCTCATTAGCCACAGTGTGATTTCCATTGTCCTCGATTTGAGAAATAAATGAATTGTTTGCTTTGATGTAAAGATTACTCACACAGTGGTAGATTAGAAGGAAAACATTAAATGGTAGAGTTTGGTTGTATAATTTGTGGATGATGCCGTTTTTATTATTCTGTAACAAATTCAAATAACAGCCTTCTCATATATCATATGCTTCCACATATTGTTTGTGCAGAAGCTGTACCAAGATTTCACGTAGACAAGTTTGCTGATTAAAATCCAGAGCTTCTAATTTTATCATCCCAAGTTACAGATTTGCAGGGATTCTGTCTTTTACAATGGCCACATTTCAGATCTGTGAATCACCTCCCAGGTGCTCAGCTTGTTCAGCGATTCCAGTAGGGCTTGCATGGTGCTCATTGATGTCCGTCTCCCCCATTTGCAAATCAATCAGACAATTGTTTTGCAGGCAGGATTAAGAATAAGGATTTCATCCTTCTATGCAAGAGCCAGAAAAATAGCTGCATCCAGGAATTAAAATACAGATATACTTATATAATTATCCAAAAATGGATTTAGAAAGGGATAATCATGCCCTAAGTTTTATATATATTTATTTTTTAACACACTGTGAATCTGGAGTTTGCATGTTTTCTTCAGTTACTCTGAGTACTATGACTTCCGGCCATGGTTTAGGGTGTACTCTGCCTTTCACCCTGTGACAGCTGGGCACGGGGCGAAAGCCTCCAGCCCCCCTGTGACCCTAAATTGGATAAGCAGAAGAAAATAGACTGTGACACAATAAACAGTACCCAGAATTAGTTTCTCTTTGCAGGGTTGGGTTTGATACTGAATACAATGAAATAACATTACAAAACTCAGGCAAGTTCATAAGTTATAATTAAATTTTTGTCTAAGCTTTCTTGCTGAGTTTCTGGATGTTTATTGCTAATGGACATGTGTAACCATAGTGCACAAAAACACAAATTGCAAATGTCTGTTAGTCTGATGGCAGAAAAATTTGTCCTGGATATGACTGGAGCACCAGCAGAGGGATGTACTATGAAGGAAGTTCAATACACCCAGACTTTCTTTGCATCAGCTGGTTCAACAAAAGTTAAAACTCCACCTGGAGATAATAAGTGTCATGAAGGTGGTTATCAACGTTCTCTGTTTCTGAGTGCGCTCACTAAAAAGGGATGTTTCACAGGTCATATGACTTTTTCCACACAAAATGATAAAAAGATGATGATGATAAAATGGTGATTAATAATCTATAACGAACATAAAACAACAGTAAATTGTTACAAATAGGATATTAATAATAATGCTGCAGAAAAACATGGGATTCGTGACATTATAAATATTTTTAACTCAGTTTTATATTCAGTGCGCTCTCAGTGCTGCCGTTTATTCCTAACCTGACAGCTGCACGTTAGAGCTCTGAAACTTTAAGCTGGAAGAATTTAAATACTGAATGTTACTGTCCCGCAGCCTAATATAGGACACATGAAACACGTCAGTTTGTGGCAGATCAAAGTGAAATTAATCTGAATGAACAGGTGTTCTTGGTGTGTGTTCTGTGTTTAAGTAGCTATAGTTCCAGTGGTGTAAAACAAACTTAGGATCAAGTATAACAACATTTATATGTTTTCTGCTTCACCAAATTAATACATGCACATTCCTGTGACAATGCAACGCACAGTTTGTTTCATCCAGTGGTTTTAGTAGACATAGTGTTAGAGAGCTACTAGTGGTGTACTGTGAATAAAAGAATCAGTGAGAATATGGCACTTCCACCCAGTTTTAAACTGAAACTCAGAATATAACCTGCTCCCCACCAGGTATGTGTTCAGCATAAGTTACCGTGGTGATTTAGCCAGGTAAAAAGAGAGCCACTTTCATGACACTGAAAACTCTGATTTTAAGCTCAACACAGCTCGCTAAGCCATTAATCTTGCTTCATAGTACACCTCCTCGCTCTTCTGGAGAGTTAAGTGTCATTTATGGTCCCGCAGTTGTGTCTGTTTGTATATGGATTTCCATACGGACAGAGAGGGGTTTTCACCCACCACAAACGTGCAGTTCTCCAAAATCCTAACTGCACATTGCTGAACATGGATGATGATGCTCTACGTTGTTGAATGCTGATTGGCTGACAAGTGGGCTGAATCAGAGAAGAAGTTCACCAGGAATGGGAGATGCATTAAAAAAACAAAAACATCTAAATTTAAAAAAAAAAAAATGCAGCATGGAGCATACAGACAGTGACTGGATGGGACACTTAATGCTCAGTTTCACTTCTGATCTTTGTTGGCTGATGGACCAACAACAGCACGAGTAAGAGTAGCCAACAAACTGGTTGTGTCAGATACTTTGTATACTGCCTCCATCGACAGCAAACACTCTCTGCATGTAGATGGGCCGGACTGCCATCAGACTCCCACCAACACACTGAACAATAATTTCAGCTTTACAGATGTACAACCCAACCCAGGAGGACCAGCTTTAATCCCAGCTTCATTTCAAAACCAGAGACGGTGCAACATTTATAAACAAACCTCAAATATTCTTATATAGAGGGGATAAAAGATAAAAATTAATTAACAGGGAAAGCGTTTTCGGGGGTTATGTTGCCACTGCACACCCCCTCAATGCAGCCAACCCAGAGGAAACACCAAATTATTTGTTGCAATATTCTTTTAAGCTCTATCACAGCTACAGTTGTTGCTACAATGTCCCTCTGGTACACTTCATGCAATAGCTTTGCCTCGTGTTTATCCCCAAAAAATCTTTCCCTTCAACTATTTCTGGGGAGGGGCACATCACAGTTTAAAGGTGTCCACCCTACCAAAACAGCCACTGTTAGCTATATTTGAAACGTAAGGCCATTAGATATTAGATATTAACTGTTTGGTAAATAGCAGTCAGTACTGAGGATACTGTGGGTCAGTCGGTGAAAGAGCTGGTCATGCTTAAACAAGAGCACTTTATTTAAGTGACAGGAATGATCATATCTTGGTATAGGTACTATTTACTGGGGTTGATGCACGCTGACGAGGAGCACAGGACTGAAAAAGTGGAAGTTATAAAAGTTCTTTTCCATTTTCTGGCTTTGTAGTCAGATTTCATTATTAGATTTGACCTTGCAAACAGTATCTTAAATGAATATCATGTGGTTATCATATAAAATATTCTGTTTCTGTACCAGGAATGGGGATTCAGTAGAGAATGAGAAACAGATCTGTGTCTATACAGCTGCAATCCTTCAGGTTATTTCCTTCATTGTGCCACACAGTGTGCCATGTACTGGTGCATGTCTTAAAGGTCTATAAATGTCCACTTCCAGAGTTACTACCAAT
Organism: Australoheros facetus; assembly: GCA_030220045.1. Lineage (NCBI taxonomy): Eukaryota > Metazoa > Chordata > Actinopteri > Cichliformes > Cichlidae > Australoheros > Australoheros facetus. Next base: position 13,541 of record JASGAU010390328.1, read on the forward strand.
CTGTTATCTATAAAAATGTCTCTTGAACCTCACACGCACACTGAACACTTGTGAAGACATAGAAAGAATAATTTAGCACCAGGTCTGTACAACCTGTCCAATCCTTGGGTCTTTTTTTTTCTCCCACATCCCTTTGCATTCCTCTCATAACATTGAAAAGAGCTCTCCCCCCACAGCTTTCTCCACACTGTATTGACTGTTGAAGGCCTCCTCTTCAGTCACTTGCCCTTTGTCAGCCCTGACACTGTAATGAGAAAATCCTGCCTCATTTCATGAAGACATGCTTCAATATTTTTACTGAGCTGATGGTCTCATTCTGTTCATACTCTGGCAGCTGCTGTCATATTAAAGTTTATAAATTGCTGGACCTTATTTCATTTTGCACTAAAGGTTTTTGCTGTTCCTCTGGCCTCCATATGTCTCGTCCTCCCATAAGTCAAAGATTTCTTGTCTATTAAATGATGATTTTTAAACAATACTGTAATAGCTCTGAAAGCTAACACGAGGTGTTTGTGTCCTTCATGCCCTGGTTTCAATTTCTCTTCCTCCTCATTTGTCTGGGATGGCTGTCATTGTGGTTATGTCTCATTTTCCTCTTTTGATTCAGTGCTTTTTCATCCAGAGCCTTGCTAGGAAAAAAGCTAATGACAAAGCTGGTAATCACATTGCTGTTTTTTGCCCTTAACCGTGTTGATGCTATCTGATGGCCCGATGAGGATGGAGTGAATCAGCCAAAACACCCAGCTTAGGGCTCCTCAGCAGCTTACATCTATAACCATTCACAGCAGTGTGGGTTTAAAAGAGGCAGGTTATATTATGCAGACATTTTTTTTTTTTCCTCTTCTGGAGCCTGGCACAAATTTAACCAGCCTGCTTTTATCTTTTCAGGGAGGATCCATTCAAAACAGGAAATCAAAGAGATGCCTAGAGCTTGTAGCAAACAGTGACAATGAGTTTGGCTACCAACTGGCTCTGCAGAAATGCACTGGACAGAAATGGTTCATCACAAATGTGCTGTTTAGCAGCTCCCTATAACTGACTGCCGAAGGAAACAACGGAGTCAATAGCAACTGGGCTGGATGGAGTCGTCTCTTTTGTGCACATGTGTGTATGCAAGTGTGAGCTTGTGTGGGCGTGTGTGCGAAAGACTAAGGAGCAGGAGAATGGTGCATGGCTGAAGAAGTTGATTTTGAGTGCCACGATGTCTTCTGAAGAGCGATTCGACATCACATCATAAATGTTAAACATTTTATTTTGCCTACAGGAACAGCCATAGTTGGCAGATATTTTGCAGATCTGACAATGTAGTATATTTAGTATATTTTGTGGTAAATACAGTACAGTCAGATTTTCGTTGACTTAAAATGTGTAATGGGTACTTGTTTATATTTGCTACTGTGTAGCAAGCTTTCTGAATCTGTCCCTGCTGTAAGTATTTTTATTTTAGTGTCTCAGGTTTGTAGATTTATTATGCGATTCAGCTGTACAGTTGTGAAAAATATTGGAATAAATCTGAAAATGATATTTTCTCAATGTAAATATTATGACTATTTGTAATATATGGAACATTGAAATAACTTTCGATAATTATTGAGTGCAGTGCCTTTTTTTTAAGTCGGTATTTGAAACGACAGGTCAATCGATCAGTAATTATTGACTGAAAGGATTAAAGCTTTCAATCAGTTTAAAGAAAAAAGACTGTTTAATGTGTACAAAGGAAGTTAAACATACCTGGGATATCTTTCTATTATGTGGCTTCACTTACTCTAACATTGTCAATTAGACTGAGCAGTTACACAAACGTGGTTATCAGCTCAATAAGTTAGCACACGGTTCATCAATCTAGCTAGAAGTGCATTCACATGAAAGGGGTGGCGTTTACAGCATCTGGCCAATCACAAGTCTAGAGGCAGCAGTGAGATTGATTGCTTAGTCTACAGCCAAATTTGATTGAAGTGCAAATAGGTGCATTATTTTAGGATCATATATTAATGCTTATAGAACGATAAAATTGTCTATAAGAACGTATATTTTTTTATATAAACTGCTCTGGACAAGGGTTAACCGTAAATATACAGGGAAGCCCAAATCTTAGTTCAAATTGCAGACCTCTGTTCATTTAAAAATCACAAATACAGAAATACTGCAAGTGGGACAGAACCTAACTATAAAACATCACATTTCCAGAGAACTATAAAAACTGATGAAAACATTTCAGTACATTGATTGGTGCTATATTATTATTAGTAGTAGTAGTAGTAGTACTAGTAGTAATATAGCTGTATCTGATAAAATACTTTACCAAACATTTGGGAAGATGAGTCAAGGTTGGGCCATTTGGATTTCTCTTATTGCACTAAACTAAAGGCTTTACTGAAAGTGTTTTAATAAATTTCCTCAGAACACAGAGCGGCGTGACCAAACGGAAACACTTTGCTCTATATCAAATTGTATATCCAAATGCTTGTAAAATTTCACAGTGGCAGCTTTTTAAACACGCAGATGGGCTCCATTCCATTTCAGTAATTTTGATACTTTCAGCTTTAAGCTGTTGGATGGAAGGGAAAAAAAAAAGAACTGTGATGGTGTCCCTCTGAACTCGGGCTATTTTCTGAATTTTCACAAACCACTTTCTTTCAGGAAATGGTTTGCTAATGGTTTTGTTTATGTTTCAGACACCTGCTGAAACCATATTTGTGCTTTCACTTAGGGTTGTAAAGTCACAATTTTGTTGTTTTTAAAATGTATTTTTTGCTACCTGTCTGCAGCAAAGACAGTTAATGATTAAAGAAGCAACTTAGCGAACTGACCCATTTGCCTGTAGCACAGTCTTTTTTTAACTCTAGAGCATCATCAACTCCCTGACAGCAAAACTACCAATCAAAGCACAACAGGATGCCTCTTTGACTGGTCCACACATGAAGTTGCCGTGACTCAAGGACTTATCTACTTAGCATGATATTGGCTATTCTTGCCAGTATAAATGTATATATCATAAATATATGCTGTGTTATAAATCCTGCAATCAGAATGTTAAACTGGTATTATTAACTTTTAATACCACCAGGTTGGGAGAGATGAACCACATTCAGTGCAGGTAACCTCTTCATTTTGCTATTCTGCATGTGTGCTGTAAAATCAGTGGACTTTTCACGGTTTTATATTTGCATATGTTTTTTTTCCCCACTATGTTAAACTTTAAGAGCCACCACAGGCAACCTGTCCAGGGTTTACCCCATCCTCGCCCTTTGGGAGCTGGGATAGGCTCCAGCACCCCCGTGACCCTGAATTGGCTAAGCGGAAGAAAATGGATGAAGACTAAAACATAAACCCACACATACAACATTTAGAAAGTACCGAGTTATGACAGTGATGTTGTCGGTTTGTAGTGACAAATGCTGGGGCAGTAGCTGAGAAATGGGGCAGCTATCTAGTCTGACTGTATGCACCTGGGGACGAGGCGAGTGGCACAGCCTGTTTTCAACATGCCAGTCCTCGTTACTATTCACATTCGAGCAGAGCTCAGCAAACCGTGGCATTAAATATACATGGAAACCCACTTTCATCAAAAGGACTTTCCCACTAACACGTTCTAATATATGCAATAAGAGCACGTTGGCATGCTTGAATTTTTGAATGAAAGAACTCCAAATCAGTGCTCCCATGCACATTTACTTTTATCCTCTTTTAGCAGAGCTCTCATCCTAATTGTCTGCTGATGCACTCTGTAAACATTACTTTCAGCTTTAAGCTGAGCCAGACTGTAGATGGGGAATCTTTGTTTGGATATTTGCTTAAAATCCAGTGTATCTTACATACATATTTCACCCTTGTTGATTTAGCACATCATCTTGTGCCACAAAATAACTTGACAGAAGGGGTTTTTCTTTCTCTTTTTTTTTTTCTTTTTCACTTTGCACAAAATACACAGCAGAGAATTAAATTTCTGTAAATGTGGAGATGCAGATACATCTAAATGTATCCCACAGAGATGAAACTGTGGAGCTGCTCCTGTTTGAGTATGAGTCACATGCAGTTTCTCAGAAAAGTGCTGGCCTGATTTTGATGAAGCCATAGTGATAATATGTCCGTCTTCACTTTGAGATCTACGATTTGCAGAATTACAGTCATTTCCCTTCTACGGGAATTAAAAACTGACTTTTAACGTGTACAAAAAATTGACTTTTAACATGCCTTTTTCAGGTATTCCTCAGAGGGAGAAAGTTTTCTTCAATTTAAACTTAGCAGAAATACTGATCTGATTTTATCTTGAGTTTATATCAGAAATTTGTAATAACTAGCATGAACCACAGGGCACTGTGGGAAATGTGTTTACTGTTGAGTAAATTAAATGGCTCTCTAGGTGAAAAAGTGTCCTGGAAAAAGATATGAGTTCTTGACTCCCTGCAATTTTTCTCCCTATTTAACTGATTTAATTGATTTTTCTTTGCCATGCAGTGCAGTGGGTTCAGCAGGACTTAAAGTTTGGCATAAAAATGCTGCTGAAACATTTGCTTATGTTGGAGGGAATTTGCTGTATCATTAAAATAACATATACCAGGACAGATATGTTAATGCAAGGATTTCACTTTGTGGTTAAGAAGAAAAAAAAAATCTGCATTTATAAATATTTTTTCGTGTTGTGAAACTGAAGCTAATTGCAAACATGAAGGTTAGCATATTAACAGAGATGATTCAACTAATACCTAATTCGGCAAAGGTTACAATAAAGGGTACAAAAACACCAAGTTAGGCACAAAAACAAGAGGAACAAAAATGGCATGGGGGACAAAGGTAAGGAGCACAGATGTGTAACGCAGGTAATGGTTACAGGCGATCTGACAAAGACTGAGTAGAGCGCATGAACTAATTACACCAGGAGGGCAAGTTAACAAGGAATAGGTGAAACTAATCAGGGGCAGATCAGGCAATCACAAAGGCAGCTCAGGGAAAGAAGCCAATTTAAAAAAAAAAAAAAAAAAGAGGAAAAAAAAATACCAAAGAAGAAAGGGAAAGAAATACACTGCTCAAAAAAAATTAAAGGAATACTTTGAAAACACATCAGATCTCAAAAGGGGGGACATGCTGGATATCTATACTGATATGGACTGGGTAATGTGTTAGGAATCAAAGGATGCCACATCGTTTGATGGGAATAAAAATTATCAACCTACAGAGGGGTGAATTCAAAGACACCCCAAAAATCAAAGTGAAAAAACTGATCCAGTAAGCCAGTCCATTTTGCCGAGATTTCATTGCAGCAACTCAACATGGTACTCAGTAGTTTGTATGTCCCAGAGGTGTTCTGTTGGATTTAAGTCAAGCCGAGCATGGGGGCCAGTCAATAGTATCAGTTCCCTCATCCTGCCTGCATAGTCGTGCACCTGGAGGAACCCAGGACCCACTGCACCAGCGTAGGGTCTGACAATGGGTCCAGGGATTTCATCCCAATATCTATTGGCAGTCAGGATGCCGTTGCCTAGCCTGTAGAGGTCTGTGCAATCCTCCATGGATATGCCTCCCCAGCACCCACCACCAAACTGGTCATACTGAACAATGTTACAGGCAACATTCTCCACAGCTTATTGGCAACTCTGTTTTGAGAAACATGAAGCCATTGTTACAGCCATTGTTGATTGACTTTCAGGGGCCAAAGCAGGCGACAAAGAAGGAACCCTGAAACTGCTGGCTAAGGATAAACGTAGACTTCCTATTTTGGGTGGGGTAAGGAACAGTAATTATAAAAAGAAACATTTGTTTAAAGTAACAGTTGGTATGGTATAAGTGTTGTACTGACTGTGAGTGATTATTTTAGCCAGTTATTTCTAGTGTGTGCAGCACACAGACTGTAGAGACATGCAGACGGTATAAACTTGTTCTAACTCAACAAAGCAAATAGGCATATTTCCCAAAATGCCAAACTGTTCCTTAAAATAAAATCTAAATTTTCCTCCTCTTTCCTCTTTTCCCTCGACATCTCATTTTCTCTCCGCGTCTAACATTCATCTTTTTGCTTCTTGTGGGAGCACGCTCTGAGAGGCAACCTATCACATCTTGTCATTATTTTCTGCCCCCGACACAGAAGCATAAAACATTGAGGAATATATTCCTGGCAGAAGTCAAGATGTGATCAGGGGATTCAACTGAGTTTTGAATACCATATGGCAAAAGGAAGCAGGTTGTCAGAAGTGAGACTATCTGAACACCCCCTAGGATCCAGACAGGAAGTTTTCTCTGTTGTCTCTCCTGTAGGTGAGCCACAGGTAGCTGATGGGAGGCTGTCAGTACTGCAGGGTGTGTGGGACATCACACACAGAGAGAAGCAGAAACAGGGAAAAGCCTAAGCAGCCACTTTTGCGTTAAAAATAAACATAAACCCTGCCAAAAGATGAAACGAATCTTCCCCTGCAATGTACAGCAAGCCAGCAGTGTAATGGAGAATGTTTAAGCAGAAAAACAGATTCACCAGCACAATGCACGTAGGTGTGAAATTTGTGTTCACCACGCAAGCCGAAATGTCTCACATGTGGATAAATGTCAATGTTAATTGTTTTGTTTTGTTTTGTTTTTTCTATGAGAGTGAATCTGAGTTGTAACTGCGTTTCCATGGCTACAACTCCTAAGCTGCATATTCTGAGACATCCCAAGGCATCAGACCATAGGTGAGCGTATTAACTGAAAAGACCTGACAGGATGTAATTGCATTCAGATGCAGATGCACCTTTAATCTTTGCCCTTTTAATCCTGCAGTGGAATGACCTATGCAAATTAGCAAATCTGTTTGTTTTTGTGCATATCTTTGGGTCCCGCATGCACAGTAAAACAGCATGGTGGGTGAAAGATTTGCTGCAGCAGACTTGAAGTTCCCCACTTGGATAAAATGAAGAGGAAGCCTGAAGTTGTAATGGGTGAATGTAAGAGTCAGCCCAGGAGATTTTTCACTGATGCAAGCAGGTCTTTCACATATCAGACTGTCTCTATGCAATTATTGTGACTGAAATAATTAACAATATTATGATACCTGCAAAAAAAATGTAAATAATAATAATAATATTAATAGTTCTATCAGACCAGGGTTTTTTTTTCTGTTTTATGGCAAATAAATTACTCTCAGAATGTGAGTGTAAAAAGGTGAAAAGTGAGTCTGTAACCATAACTGTTCAAAAGCAAATAAAAACAGTTTAATGGATACAACTGAGCTTAACCTCTGCCATCAAACTAATGACAACTGAAACAAAAAACTGAGAGTATAGGTAAGAGTTTGATTTTCTAAAGTGTCACAACTTGCATAATTTAATGTATAATCACATAAAATTAGATATAATTAGATACAGTCAGTGAATAATGAATGCACTTCTCTTTAGTGTATTATAAATTATTTTTTTAGATGCAGCAGAAAGTGTAGATATTGATAACCTTGCTGTAAAAATGAATTTATAACTAAAGACTGAGAATGAAATTATGCAGTTTTGATCATGAGTGGATGATACCATCAAAAATTAACAGGTAATATTGGGCAGAATAGTCCCTGTCTTGCCAGAGAGGTGAACAACCTATGGCTCAAAATTGTGAGCAGTTTTATGATTCTGGGATGAGTATCATAAAGAACCTGTCATTGGTCCACCCTGGTAAAATAAAAATTAAAAAAATACTACACGGAAGAAAGCTGAAATCCAATGGCAAGTTAATTTGTACAGAAAAACAACAGAAAGCATCCAAACTGAGAAAAGCCCCAAATAGCATGGCATGTGGACAGCCCAGTACCAGAAGGCTCTGCAGCAGGTGATTAAAACTGCCCAGAACATCATTAGCACCCATGCACTGATAATTGATATTGGTGTGCTGTCTGTGCAGAGCCCAAAGGATACTATAAGACAATGCTTACCCAATAAGTATCTGCTGCCATACCACCAGACTTCGGAGGAGTTTCTTTCCCCAGGCTGTGAGACTAATGAACTCATTCTCCACAATTTATCGAGAAGAATTGTTTTATTTTTAAGACCTAACATTTTAGTCAATCCTTTACGTATTTTCTTCTTTTTGTTTGTTGGTAGCAGAAAATGGAACTGCAAAATTGTGTTCCAGTCTTGAATCTTGTATAGTCTACTTAAAGTTTTAAAGTAATTTACTACATGAACTTGCTTCATTAATTCTTTACAATTCTTTGGAGGCAGCAGAAACAAGTTGTAACACACCACTGACATACTGTATGATCACTTTATAAAGCTATAAATTAAATATGTGGTGAATGTCTTTATGCTAGTAAATAACTGTTTTATTATGCTCATTGTGTTCATGCTATTATGTTCATTCGTTCAGTGTTGCACTTCAGGTAATCGATACCAATTTTACCAACTTTTAAAGTAGCATCTTCAATGCGTTCAGCAGTCCCTGGCTGCTTGGTGCTGAACAGACAGTGTACAGCAGGCCTTTAGAGCTATTTTGCTGGAAACAAAAACAAAAAGATGGTTGTTGCTATGAAAAAAGAAGTGGAAGTCCTCTGCAACATGTTCCACATAATCAATTCAGGAAGACACTGATCAGTGCAGCTCTAAAATCTTTACATTTGTGCTCTTTTTTCCCGCTTTAAAACTGTGGGTCATTCATTTCCACTTTCTTTTCAGGAGTTAAAACAATGTCATTCTGTGCCTGCCAGTCAACTGAGTCATCAACGCATATTTTTAAATGGCTCATTGTACTACTCTTGTTATACTTGGTACATGCTAACAAGTGAAAGGATGTAGATATAGTGACATTTTATGCATTACTGTTTAACTGGATGTTGACAGTGATGGATGGGGTTCCAGTCAGAAGCCCATAAATCAGATTAAACTCTGAAAATGAGTATTAACTGTGATATCTGCAGTCTGTTTGCTTTTACATTTTAGTAACTTCATACTGAAGTTAAATGCGCCTGCTTACATGGAAAGACTGTCCTCATTTTACTTTTTTCCTCCTCTGAAGAAGCCATCAGCTGCCACTCAATAAATTACTGATCATAATCTTATTTTTAAGGCTGGGCTTCTGAACAACACTACATTGGATGAGCCCACGTCAGCTCCTGATACAACCCTTGTAAATGAAACCTGAATTTTTGAACAAGTGCTGTCTAATGGTCCCTTTGGATAAATCCAGGCTTTCCAGTCTTTATGACAAGCTAAGCTAACAAGACGTTGGTTATGATAGGTAGTCATAATCTTCTCATCTATCCATCTCCTTATCTGATTTTTTGCTCCCACTTTTTTCAAAGGTCCTTCAAAAATTAATCAGAGCAGGAAACCCTTTACTGAAGACAGAATTTATGGCATTTTTGCCTCAGTGAAGCCCTGCCTGTCAAATCACACAGGAACAAGGAACGTCTGAGACAGCTTGGGTTAATCAAAATTTAATCACAATTCAAAGGCTGATTCAGTCTGCGACTGTCACACATACAGTGCATTAGGTTACATCAGACACATATCTATGGTTCATCTTTCTTATACAACAATCTGCCTTCAGAATGATTACTGAAAATACCCCTTGACACCCCTGACCTGAAAAAATTCTCAGACAGCCACATTCATCTGAAGAAGGCGAAAAAGCTTACATCCATGAAGTCACGTCCTAGACGCTCTCTAACGATGTCTAATCACTTCATCTGGATTTAGACTCTCCCCCTCCGCTCCCGCATCAATGTTGAGAAAGACATCTTGCGAGTACTGGAGCAAAACTCTATTTCTATTCTTGTTCCCTGGCACACAGAT
>JASGAU010390330.1:0-14296 GCA_030220045.1 Australoheros facetus
TTGCAGCTGTAATTGCAGCAAAAGGTGGCGCTACAAAGTATTAACGCAAGGGGGCCGAATAATATTGCACGCCCCACTTTTCAGTTTTTTATTTGTTAAAGTTTGACACATCCAATAAATTTCATTCCACTTCACGATTGTGTCCCACTTGTTGTTGATTCTTTACAAAAAATTTTAATTTGATATCTTTATGTTTGAAGCCTGAAATGTGGCAAAAGGTTGAAAAGTTCAATGGGGCCGAATACTTTCGCAAGGCACTGTATAATATATGGAATGAATATAGTATATACACTATATATACACTCCAAATCATTGAATTCAGATGCTCCAATCACTTCTATGGCCACCGGTGTTTAAAATCAAGCAACTAGGCATCCAGACTGCTTCTACAAACATTTGTGAATGAATGGGTCGCTCTCAGGAGCTCAGTGTCAAAGGTTCAATGCCTGGTTACTGATAATGCACCAAACATGGCTTTATGTGTACAGTTTCTCCACCACGCACCCTGCTCACACTAAATATTATTGTAAAGCAGGCCCTCGACCAAGCACGTGCACTGAAAGAAGCCCACAACAAAGCCCAAAAAAATAGTTGGATTGTTCAGATCCAGCTGTGAGACCAAAGAAAAACTGGTGGACATGTAGGGTTTGATGGGCAGACCCGCTCTGAAGCTGATTCAAGACTAGATGGAACAGCACATTTGATGTGGACACAACCACTATATTAACGTTTGCCCGTGGTTGCCACACTTTCCGACCACAACAGTGATATTTTTCCTCTGACATGTTCTGAATATAGAGTGATTTGTGATGCATATGACACTCCTTCAACCATTTAAGCTCTGATAACTGAAGGAAGTCAGTTCTTAATGGTTGACTTCCTTCTTTATTCTTTGATAGTCCCATTTTACTTTCTTGGGGGAAAACCACAGTCACGGTGTGCATTAGCAGTCGGTGTAATTGTGAGTCTGAGTTGGGGTGGATTAAACCATTTTGCATCATTTGTAACCGTGACACCAAAAAGCCTCCCTTTTTTTTCTTTTCACTGCCCTGCTGCTAGCGCACTGGGTAACAGTCAAAGGCACTGAACCACAGACCACAAGTGTACCTTCAGGAGGAGCTAAAAGTCATGTGAAAAACTTTTTGTAACATCTGATCTACTTAAAAAGCATCAGAATTTTAAAGCTTAATCGTTTACGTCTACTTATTTAAAATGTGCATCAACCTTTAAAGACAAACACTGTAATTAATTTTTATTTAGTCAGTTAATTAGTAAGTTCATTAATTAGTCACCTAAACGACATAGTGTAATTTTCACTGCTCGTCACATCATTTCTACAAATATTATAACTATCTGAGTGAGTTGTTTACCAAATTAAGAAAATAACATACAATATAAAAATTATTCTTTGCAATAACGCACTTACCCTATTATGTAACCGATGATACATAACTGAAAAAGTCTATGCAAAACCCCGATTCTCTTATTTTTGGTATCAATGTATTTTTCCGTTTTGTAGTCAAATAAGGAGCTCCACGCTCTCCTGGCCATCATGCAGCTCTCGGTCTACAGACTGATGCCAGTGTTCACGGGGGGAGCCTCTTCAGTACGAGCTTTTACAGTAAACAGCCAGCGGGAGGCGAAAATACACCTCTGAGAGGCTGCTCAGCACCACCTGCACCACCTCCCTCCTACCGAACATCGTTCAACAACATGCAGTGGGACTTCCATAAAGCACCAAAGGCAAAATACACGGAAAAGGCAAAAGACTGAGAAAATGCAGTAAATGATTGGAAAAGGAGACGCAGCGAGGAAGTGCTAACAGGAAAGAGGCTCCTAATGCCTCATTAAAATCCGCGCTTGTCATTACATTTGTCCGTCCCTTATATAAATGGAGATTTTCTTCCTTTTTATTCACTTATTTGTACACATTAACCTTTTAAATTTAACATCATTTATGATTAATATTTCATTTACCACTCATTCATATATAATAATTTCACGATCAATTAAACTCCTAGTTTAACTGTAAGCTTTGATATTTATCAAAATCTGTGATTTTTTTTCCACTATAATAATGACCATGATAAATGTGTTATTCATAATCAGCTTCAGCAACACTTCAAACATCAGCATACAACTTTTTAAAAAGTAAGTTTTTCGACATATTTGAGGTCTACTCAAACAACACATAAAACGGACATTTTGTTGTGATATTCAAAATTAAAATAAGGAAAACATGGCAGTCGCACGGACCAGTGAGGAGCTCTGTGACAGAGCTGGCTGTCCATGGGATGCACTTTAACAGTTTGCTTTTATGCGCAGTTCAAAAATTATAACACAGCTGCCAATAATAGCAAAAGACAGCAGTCATATAGTTCAAAGGTGTGACTTGAGATTGATTATTCAAGCCACACAGTGGCACAAAAACATTCAAATATAATTGAAAGACATATCCTATAAACAGTAATAAACATTTCCTGTAACCGTCCTGTCTGAAGATTTCGAGGTACTGCAAGCACACTCAGACTGAAAGGATGTGACACATTCACGTGCATAGACAATTTTTGAATGGTATCTATGCATTATTATAAAACACTGCAGAGGTATGATTTTGAGTGATGGGAGGACTGCGACCTTTTATTTATTTACAGTTTGTGAAGTAACAAAACCACTGGATTATTACTGTAACTAAGTACTGTGCTGTAATGTGTCACTGTCACATTATTTTGTAAATTGGCATTTACTTTCAATAAATGGACGAAATCTGGACGCAAACATCGACCCATATTGAAGCCTTTATCTTTTAAGCTGATCTTGTGGTTTGTCGCTGAGTGCTGTTAAGCAGACATTGTCATTGACCAACTTATTACAAAGCGCAGTTTGCGTAACATGTGGCTCAAAGAAAAGCTTGTGTTTAAAAAGTGCTTCTTTTCTTCTGATTGCACCATGATCACTTTATACATTCACCTTTCTGTGTTTCATCACGGGGCCTTGTGCTCTGGAAACTTCAGGCTTTCACAGGAAGTGGTCTGCAGCAGACTGTCGCAGCGGGTCCTCCCTGCTGTCAGCCAAAAGTACATCATCACTGTGTGAAATATAATTATTTAGTCACCTGGGTTAAAATGTTATCATGACTGCCATTCAGTTCAAATAACTGTCGTGTTTATCATCCTGCTGCTGTTAATGTTAAAGTGAATATGGCAAAGCGTTTCTTCAGGTAACTGAAACCGGTGGTCTCGCGGTTTTGTTCCGTGATGCTTTAAGAGATTAATTATAGCATCATCAGAGCGCTGCTCACATTGTGCGACATGCTGGTGAAGATGCACGCTGCCAGGTGGACTTTCCTTTTCACCCTGTGTTTCACGTGTGTGTCTCCAAATGGTAAGTTTTTTTTTCTTTTCAGTAAACACCTGTTTTACTGTAATGTATTTTTAAAAGAATATTTGTACATCATTGCTGCCAGGTTTTCTTTGAATACTTTTGGTTGAATACTTGACTTTTCCCAAGAAATAGTTGCTAATGAGAAGCATAATTAATGGATTTTCTAATAAAATAAATAACTCAAGTTGTCAGTGATCAAATCCTCTCTAAATGATCTCGGAACAGGTTACCTAAATGGCAAATACTTCACATGCGCTCAGTGAAAAGATGTCGCACTGTCTGTCTGTACCCATTTAGTATGATCTTTATTTGTTTTTCATCTGGTCGTCACAGTTGGGGTCCTTTCGAAAATGTCTAAACTTGTGTGACCTGAAGACAGAGCAAGATCGGATAGAATAAGATGGCTAGAATTGAGTTAAATAATAAACTTGGTCTGAAAGACCGGACGTTACAGATTAGTCTGAATTTAGCTTACAGGGATCCGATGATTAAAGCGTTTGTGCGGAGAAAACCTGGTGAGGAACTCTAACCAGACTGCACTAAAGAGTTTAGGGGTGTCTGTTTTTTGCTGACATTGATGCAGGTGAACTTGTATTAATTGATGGAAGTGTGAACTCTGAAGTATGGAGAAGCAAACTCAGGGGGAAAAAACTGATCCAAAGTCTACCAAACGCCTTTTAAAAGAATATTTTCCCAGTAGACTCAAACCTAAATCTCACAGATACTGATGAAACTGGAAGGAAACTGGACCAAAGTGCTTCACAGGCAACCAAAGAATAAACAGGCCATACATAAAAGAAAAAACAACAAACAAACAAAGATACAAACAAAATATAATAACTTAATGAATACAAAATGTCAAGATTAGCTTGAATTAAAAGCCAGAGAGAAGAAATGGGTCTTGAGCAACGGCTTAAATGTAGAAACAGTCCGAGCAGCTCTAATATGAAATGGCAGGGCATTCCAGAGGCTCAGTGCAATAACTGAAAAAGCTTGGTCACCTCTATTTTTAAGTCTAGACCTAGGAATTTTTAGGATCATCTGATTGGCAGAGCTCAATGCTCTGACAGGAGTGTGAACATGAATAAGATCACACAAATACAGAGGGGCCAGGCTGTTTAAAATCTTAAAAACAATCAATAAAATCTTAAAAATTGATCCTAAAATCAGCAGGAAGCCAATGAAGTGAAGCTGAAACTGGAGTAATATGCTCACACTTTCTCGTCCCTGTTAAAAGTCGAGCAGCAGCATTCTGGACCAGTTGAAGCTGACGGGGAGATGACTGTGGTAATCCGACATACAAACAATTACAATCATCCTGTCTTGACATATCTAGAAAAATATAGGTGTATCATTTAAAAAAAAAAATACTATTCCCTTTGACATTTTGTTCTCTACTGCAGTGAAAGTCATAAACACTCACAAGCCACTTTATTAGGTTTGTCTTTATGTCCGATAGAACTAGGACTGGATTGGACCTGAGCTTTGCCCTCAGTGCTGCCTTCATTATGTGTGTCATAGATCCAACACGTTGTCTGGAAATATTCCTCAGAGATTTCGGTCCATTATTACATGATAGGGTCACACAGCTGGTGACTGCGGAGGCCATTTGAGGACAGTCAACACACTGTGTGATGTTCAACCAGTCTGAGATGATTTGAGCTTTGTGACATGGTGTGTTATCCTTCTGGAAGCAGCCATCAGATGATGGGTACACAGTATTGATAAAGTTACATATGGTCACGGTCAGCAACAGTTCTCAGGTAGGCTGTGGGGTTCATGCCAAATTCTGACACTAGATGTTGTGGCAGAAATCAATACTCATCAAACCAGGCTATGTTTTCCCAATTTCAGGTGCCCCATGTGAATTGTATCCTCAGTTTCTTGCCAAGTAGTCTGGGCATTCTCATCTAACCTCTGGCATCAGCAAGGCGTTTTTGCCCAGTCACCCACTGGATATTTTCTCTTTTTTGGACCGTTCTCTGTAAACCGTAGAGGTTGTTGTAAATCTCAGAAGATAAGCGGTTTCCAAAACACTCTGAAAAGACTAAATCAAATCAATTGAGTTGCTCCCATGTGACTGGGTGACTGCATATTTGCATTAATAAGCAGTTGAACAGGTGAACCTAACAAAATGGCCGGTGTGTGCACATTTCCTTTTCAGTATTTTTTCTTGGCCTCATTTAAAGCTGATAAGAAAACATCTCAGAGTGAATTTTAATCTCCAAGCCTTACCTGCACACTGTGAAGGCTAAATGAGATTTCATTAACAAATTACAGAGCAATTGTTTCCAAAGTTGGCACCAGCTCGGCTGTGTTTATCCACTATATAACATATGACTGATCAAATAATAAAATTGTTTTTCCCAAAAACAGTAAATTATTTTATGTATTTGTTATTATTATGCAATATTTATAAGTTGGGTTTTTTTTTTACTTCGTTTCAAATTTTTTCTTTTTTTTGGTTGTCACTCTTCTTCAGCTAATCTAATCCTCATTGTTGCATTATTTTGCTGTGGAAGACCTACAACAAAACACAGCCTGCTCTCATTACATGTAACAGTTTTTTTTTTTTAAATTATGATCAAAATTGGTTTAATATCACTTTGCGTTATCACGTGTTGAGGAGTTTATATTGACAGAGCCGTTCTCCTCAGTCAGAACATTGTTGTAATGAGCAGTTGAACCGATGTACCTAATAAAGTGGCAAGTTAGTGTGTTTGTAATTGTAGCTTGAGTATTTAAGTACTTTTTGGTGTATATTGCGTATACTTTGTGTATATTTCACTGTACATTGGCTTAAGATATGGTTGTTGCTCTGTTGAAATATATTTAAAATTGTATACATATTTTTTAGCATTGTTTTTACTTAAGATCATACATTTTTATGTTAATATAGTAACACAGAGCCAATTTTGAAAGAATGTGTAGGCAGGTTGTATAATGACTTTTATGAAATGACTAAACTTGCTTGTGTTTCTTTTTTCCCTTTAACATCAAGAATCTTGTGAGGATTTGGAATATTGTGAAAAAGTCAGTCTGAGAGCTTCACTTGGCTCATCTCTGTTTCTACCGTGCTCTATTAAAACAAGCAAACCCAAACGGGTGATTTGGAGCCACACTGCCAAAGAGAAGGCAGATTTGGTCAAACTTACACCTGAAGGCCACATTACGTTCCTGGACCCCAGAAACGGCCGAGTGAAAGTCTTTCCAGTCCAGGCCTCAGACGGGAACTTCTCCATCAGAATTGATAAGCTTGAAAAAGCTGATCTGGGATGTTACAACTGTGGATGGACCTGTCTTCAAGTGGTGGATGGCAGAAGTGAGCGGATTTTTTTTGTTTGTACACCTCGAGTTTACTCAATACTAAGCAGCAGCCTGTGCGCTTTCTTCCTTTCCAGGGTCACAAACCTCAAGACCCATTACAAGAGAAGGGACAAATGATTAAGTTACTGTTTCCTGTTATGTATATTTTCTAAAACCACAACTTGTCGTGCAGGTGCAAGCAGAGATCTGTGGCCAGTCATTTACATCTGTGCTGGTGTGGCTGCTCTCCTTCTGCTCAGTATAATCAGCTACTGCAGCTACTGGAAATGCAGAGGTGAGAACCTGAAAAGCCTGACACAAAGGTGAAGCTGAGTGATTTAGTAACAAACTTTCTGCTCCTGTTTCAGGTTCCTGTAATAACAAAACACAGGACAGTGCAGACATTCCCACCAGTGCAGGTACTGTGCATTAAGTTCAGCTCTGTTCAGTTTGATGCTCTTTGGGAACTTTTCTGCTCGAACTTGTTCGGGTTTGCTCAATTCTTGAATTTTAACTGCTGTGCTCTGAAAACACCGCTGAAGGGTGCTGCCCGAAGTGTGCTACATTTTGTTTGCAACTGCTTTCACTTGTTCCCAAACATGAATAACGCAGGAAAAAATTAGCCGCTTTAGACAATTTTACTGATTTGAACTGGGATTATAAGTATAATATGGTGGAAGTAAATTAAGAGCAACCTTTTAATCTAAAAAAAAAAAACATGTAATAAATTAATCAGGTTTTTGAAAACCTGGGACTGGCTTGCTGTTTCCCAGCTGCAGCTCGCAGTCTTTTACATGCTAACCCGAGGTGATTGCTAACTGGCTTCATATTTAGGAAAAACAGATTCTTCTCATTGAAAATCTTTCAAGAATTTGAATAACTGTACTCCTAAAAATGTCAGGAGAGACCTTTATGTTGTTCTGCCTAATGATTCCCTGCAGATCCCAGTGCTCCACCTATGCCAACAGTCAACGTACCAGTAGGCGTACATGTGCATGTACAACAGGCAGCAGGAGCCTACAATAATAATCTTGTCTATGGTGAGTTTACTCATCTTTTCTTCTCTCTCTCCTTGATAAAATACAAACTTTCAAGTCATTGTCTCATACCTAAGAAACAAGACATGATAAGTTTGCTTTCAACAAATCTTTTCTTAAACAATAGAAAATGATGACCAGCGCCCAGCAAGTGCTGAACCCAGCAGAAACCGCCGTGATCCACCTGGAGTTGTGCGGTATCTAGACGGGACTCAGGCTCAGCAGCCCAGTCAAAGCAGCAGTGGGATTTATCCGAGCTTGGATCAGATTCACTTTGAAAGGGCGGGAAGTCAGAGAACCAGACAGAGGTTTCATTTAGGTGTGTAATCAAAGTCAATTAATTTATGCAGTTTGTATTATTGGTGACTCCTACATTGCAACAGTGTGAAGTAACTCCGTCTTCTCTTACCCCCATTAGAGCTTTTCAGCAGATTACGGCAAGCAAGTTTCAGCCGGCATTATTACGGTAGAATGAGCAATTTTATATAATATATTTCTTATATTACTATTATTGTTTCAGTTCTGTCAGATTTTGACTCTATTTTATTACACAGTTAACCAACACGATCTCCGCAAGCAACAAGCCATGTCAAAGCAGGCGGAGAATCAGCACAGAGGAGGTTTGAGTTTGAAATGATCAGAATTATTTATGACTGTGTCACAGTAAGAAACAAAACACTGATCCTGTTCTTCTCTCACCGGTTTGTTTTTGCAGCAGGCCGTGGGAAAAAGAAAGCCAAAGACAGTGAGTGCTGACTTCATCTGTGAGCATGTTAGCATAATTTTATAATACTGTGCACTGAACTGCTCTCTTTTTCCTTTTCAGACTGTGAATACAATAACCCGATTTACAACATGAGCACAGACCAGCTCAACCGGCTGTAGAGACTGAAGGACAGAGTTTAAAACTCCAATGAGAGCTACTGACCTTTTAAATTTACTTCTTTGAGCTGATCCATGTCTTTAATGTATTTGTATTATAACTGCACTGTAATTCACTTCCTGTACTGTTGATGTTTGATTGCTGTTTTACTGAAGTTCATCATTTATATTGTCTTTGCCTATAATATTGTTGCAGTCTGAGTGCACACACTGTTGCCTTTCTGCTCAGTGTTGTAGGATTGTAGAAATGTGTGTGTTACGTAAAATTAAATTAAAGAACCCGTATCCCAGAGATTTGATTTTTAGCACTTCATGTTTAAGGAATTCTATCCTGCTTTCACTGTCAGTGCTCATGCTTCTGTGACAGGATTACATTCGTCCAGATCCCAACTGTTCATTATGTCACCAAGCATTTATTGCTTCAGTATGAAGAAAAAGAAATCTTACAAATATTACTACTGAGTGCCAAACATGTGCCTGATCATCTACATCAGCATTTCTCAGAGTTGATTCTTGTCAGTGTTTTCAGTGGGAGAAACATTTCATCACTCACACAAGTGACTTCTTCAGTCTCGCTACATCCAGGTGAACAGAATCAGCTTTCTGCGATTTGCTTAGCTGGAAAATCGAGTATCGTGCATGTGATGTATGCTTCCCTACAAAGGTGAGATTTGGAGCTTTTTACATCAACTTGCTGAACTGCAGTTATGCACTGGGGCTGCTGTTGATGACATCCTGCTAGAAGCTCTTGCTGTTAAGGGCATGCAGCTATGAAGAAATGCACATAGAGAAAGACATAGTAAAAATTGAATTTGGCTCTGCCGCATTATAAAAGCGGCGATATCTGCACACAGTTTTTTCTCCAGCTGGAAATTTTATTTTGTTGCACTGGGCTAACACATGAAAAGCACCACAAATTGTTGAGTGACAAATGCAACTGAAGCCAATCTTGCAAGGCAACGGCAACATTCTTGGACCACACTCATCTTTGAAAATGTAAACACATATCTAGACTCCTCACACATGATATCATTTCAATTTCAACAACATACTTGTGAAGTTCAGTGTCTCTTATGCGGTTATGGTGCGATCACAATGCCAAAAAAAACTGTCCTTGTAGACATATAAACACCCTCCAATGTTCTGAAAACCACTTTGTGCTAGCTTGTGTCACAGGACCACATTTTTCCATGATGTCAGCAATTCTTTTTCACTTCATTTAAAAAAAAAATTATTTTTCATCTTCCAGGGTATTTTGGTGATTTTTTTCCAGGGTGGAATGATTGTACAGCATACATCTTTACTGACTTTAAGAATTAGGTGCACAAGTTTGAATTGATTTTGATTTTTTTTTTCTAATCCACACAGGGTCAAAATTATACATCCAACCTCAAATATATTCATTAATTTAAATCTTTTAATAAGTGGTGCTGAAACTTCTGCAGCGTATTGACGAGTAACTTGACAAGGCCTATTAACTTCCCATTAGTGATTATGATTGACTGCAGCTGGTAGTTTTGCTTTACCTGCATAAAAATTATTTACTTGACTGCAGTCATTGGCTTGACCAATACTCTAACATGGGAAATCCCCCTTGGGTGTTGTCAAAATCACTGGAAAACGTCACTAAATTTGTCTCTAAACTCTATTTTTAATGAAAAAAAATCAGAAGGAGGTCTGAAAAGTTGCTAAGTTAGCAACATTGCTCCTGGGTCCCTTTCTTCTCTGTTTCAATTGTTCCAACTTACAGCCAGTCACAGAGGTATCTGTTCCAACTTGCAACCAATTGCAGCTCCAATTTGTTCCAACTTATTCTTCCCTTCCTCCCAAGGGCCCCAAATCACGGCCAATCACATAGCTCTATTTGTTCCAATTTTGAGACTCAAACCCTTGGCATCCAGTTTGACCCATCCACTGGCAGAAGGCTGGGGGCACTGGAGAGACTACTGTGCTACTGCTGATAATGGAGATGATGCTGTGTCTCAGATGAAGGTGCACTTTCACTTGTAGGATCATTTAACATCTCCTAACTTCAGCAACTTTCTGCTCTGACTTTATCTTGAAGTACCTGCAGTACCTGCTTACATTCATGTCCTCTGTTTAGATGGAGCATGCTCAATGAGGGTTGAGTCTTTACACTCCACACATTTCAGTTCTTCTGTCACACGAGCACTGATGAGTCACTGCCGTGGATTTGCAGAATGACGTAGGCACATCTCAGCTATTTTCTATAAATAATCTGTGCAGACTAACACTAGGCACGTGGCAACGAACAGCGCTGTTAGTCTACATTCTTGCGGTCCCAGTTTAACACTTGTTAATGCACTTGCTTGGAGCTAAAAATAACATGAATTTTCAAATAATTTTGGCCTTTGACCCTCCTTAAGGAGGCCTGGCTCTAGTTAGTAAGGAACTAGTTACTCCAACCGGATTAGTGCAGAAAGTGAAGATGCTCTGTGGCAGGATGTGCATAAGGATGGCCAGCTTGTTCAGTCCGAAACAGGGGCAGCAGCACTGCCTTTCCATTTCCTTTTATGTTTAGTTTTATGTTTATTCTTTTCCAATGCTAGCTTTACCTTCCATTCTTGTCCCACGCTCATATAAAACCAGCAACCTTCCTCTCGCCCTCACAGAGAAGAATGAGCACCAGTAGCTCAGCTCAGCGCCTACTTCCTGTCTAATCTTCATTACTCCACTATCCAATAAAGGCAAAAATGTCCAAAAAAAAAGGCTTAAAAAAAAAAACCTTCTGGATTGGCCTTCCCAAAGCCCTGACCTCAACCCTAATGAAAGAGGATGGACTATGTTTAAAAGCCGGGCTTGTGTCAGGAAACCAACAAATATAAATTAATTCTTCCAATTCTGCCAAGACAAGTGGTCAAATATGCAGCCAGAATTATGTGAGAAGCTTGTTTACAGCTACAAACACTTCTGGTCGAGGTGCAACTTGCTAAGGGACATTTACGGTAACCAAATATTAGTGTGAGTGTATACATATGTTTGAGCCTTTATCTATACTTTTGACCCTGTGTGGATTAGACAAGATCCTAAATAAATTCAAACTTGTGCACCGAATTCTTGCCTTTTAAAGTTCTTAAAGATGTGCGCTGTACAATCACTCCAGCCTGGAAAAAGAACAGTTCAAGGAAATCATTAAAAGCCCCACATTACCATGACATTCTTGCTCATGATGCGTGGATGTAAACTTTATTGATGTAGTATAACTGCAAAAACAAAAGCCAATGCATCAATCTACCACTTGAGCAACACATAGTAGTTGAAATAATGCAGCACCTGCTGCTAGGACAGGAACACCAAGAAAGCAGGATGGCAGCTGACCACACATACTTGCTTTTAGCCATTAGTTCTGTTAGAGCAACCACAGATGAAATGTTCTTAAAATTCCCATAGTTTCTACCATCAGCACAGGTCGAATGGGTGTTCACACGTCCTCTCAGTTTCACAGAATTGTGAAACCCTGGCGTGAAAAGGTTTGTGCAAACTGACATGGCAGAACTTAATTTCTCTTTCACATTCTTGATATACGCAACTGGTTTAAAGCCTCAGCAAACTTTGTAATGTATGGTTAAATGGTCAGGCTTGGTTTTGCTGTCACTTGACACATCTGACAGGTTCTAATGTAACTGTGTGCATTCCTTTTTAGACGAGGCCAAAAATACATATGAATATAGTTGCAAGCCTTACAAACTTTCAAATGCCCCAGTTGATCAGGGGATGTCCTCACAACCTTAGTGGGTGCAACCATCTGCAACACTGGCCTACCAACAAAATGTTCCCCTAATATGTAGCATTGGCTAAGAGTCATGAAGCTTGTAACCTTTTGCATCACTTTTAGTGCCTTCTTCAGCAGGGATGCAATCAAAAAACTCACTCAGAGTAGGATCGGCATGTTGCTCGGCTGATAGCTCAGTGCAAACAGGAAAAAGCCCAGAGTGAGTCAGATATAGATACAGATATGACCACAACACTCTGTCTCATCCTGCTCAACTTCAGGTTCTGCCTTTTCACCGCATAGTTTGTGTAACTATAAACACCTTTAATATCATCAGGGCATAATTGCAGAGATGCCATCACAACAGGAGGTAGTGGATCATCAGGTCATATATGGCAACCAGCCAAGTCAGCATGGGGCCTGTCTTTAATTTTTGTTGCATGTGCCAAAGGTAAGAATGTGTCAGGATCCTGATGACAAAATTGGGACACTAAAGAAAGATTTCTCCTGACATCACAAGAAAGTAAAGGCCCAGGAGAAAGAGGCCCGACCATCAACATCTGTACTGCTCATACTTAGCCTGCATGCAGCTCTTTCTGCTGCTCAAAAGTTACTGCAACCCAGTTTCACTAGAGGCAGATGCAACAACAGAAACCAAAACTGAGAAACTAAAGAAATAACTGCAAATATACAAACTGAAAAGAAAAAAATGGGGGGAAAGGCTACAAACAGCTAAAACTCAGTAACCCTTACACCACCCCATCACCACAACCCTGTAGCTCTGGCTAACCAGACTCTAACTGAGCTTTACCCCAAGTTTTCAGTTGCTACTAGTAGTGACTACTTACACATTCAAAACCACAAACCTGGTGAAGTAACAATGGCAAAAACACCTGCAACCTCGAATTTGTGTCAGTGGATATCTTTAACCTGTGCAAACACTCTTGACACACTATCAAAAAAATAAATAAAATGTAAAAATCCACAACAGCTGCTTCATTAACTCCAAACTACAGTCCAACCAATATATCAGTACATGAATATTACTACATACTACATAATCTGCTGATATCAATGCATTATCTATAACATCACGATAATCATAAGGCAACCATGTACAAAGCAATGCAACTGTGCTGTTTACATGTAATATTGCTGAACAGTAGGTATGAATTTAATATTGCTCAATGATGACTCATAATCTGAACTATTCGCTGAAATCGTTTCAGTCATTTCAGTAATAGTCAAGTAGGTATAGCCAATCACACAGCAAAATATGATCACGTGATTAAGCTAAGCCAATCAGACATGAGAAAGAGGCAGCATGTCATTAGCATAGATTATCATAACATTAGCAGCCTGAAATCCTCCGTGTTGTTTACTCTCCACATAAATACATCCAGTGTGCAAAGGGTACTAAACATCCAGGAATATGAATATTGTGTTACACATATTTGAAGAGTAAACACATAAGTATACACATATGTGTTTACTTATGTGACTGTTGATGTGATTTATGTTTGTCCACCAGAGGGCACTCTGCAACTTCCCAGTTGGCAACAAGTATTTGGAACTCCAGGAACATCCAGCTGATTCAAGCAGTCAGGAGAGAACAAACAAGTAATCATCCTTTGTTGTGACAATGAAGCAAGTTCTTTTTAAACTGCATTGTCATGTTATTTTGATGAGTAATAAATAACTACACATAACATAAATATTAGGGACACCAATTTATGTTTTATGAGTCTGAAAGAAAAAGATATAGCCAAATATATCATATTTTTAATCACTAAATATGAATGTTGGTCTTTAAAAATCCTTTAACAAAAATAACTGAATTGTGTCATTCCAAGACAAAACTGCACAATAACAAAGAGGGAGCTGAATCAATCAGTCAGAGTCTACAGGAAGAAGGGAGCTTTAGTCTCTGGAGCTTGAAAAAAGGCGACTGGAC
>JASGAU010390332.1:0-13310 GCA_030220045.1 Australoheros facetus
GTGTGTGTGTGTGTGTGTGTGTGTGTGTGTGTGTGTACATCTGTGCTTGAAGTGAAATACAGTTTAGAGGAATAGTAGAAAAGTTTCACTTGAAAGGCTGTCAAAAGGTGGTTTTCGCTGATTTTTTATTTTTTTTTTACTGTGGTGATATATTGAACAATACTTCATGATTAGCTGAGCCAGCTCTATTGAATAGGTGTGTGATTAAATAACATTTTACTGATTTAAAGCTTTGCACGGTCAGACTCACACACAGTAGACACAAATTAGATCATTTGGATCAACAATGCAAAGGCATGTTTATGATGCTGGAAAGCCACGGGTGCTTCCCCATCTAAGGAATAGTTTTCTGGTCTGGACTTGGAAATCCTTCCTCAGAAGAACCCACATGCTTATTCAGTCATGCTTTTACAAAATATTACAAACCCTTCCAGGCCACGCTTGACAACTGGGAAGAAACACTATTTATTGTTATATGAAACCCACGGCTTTTGGACTAAAAGGTTTGGTTTAGTCATTCTTGAGGCCATAGTCAACATTTCACTGTGGTTTCAGATTCTGCATGTTTGTAGGACAGGCAACTGGGAAGAGCAGCCACATCTCTGGCCATCACTGGTAAACCAGAAGCTATGCAGAGCAGCTCATTCACAGAACTTGCACTATATTCATTACTTTGGCTATAATATTGAAAATATACATGCTGAATTTATTAGAGGGCTGAATCTCCAGAGTAATGATTCTGGCAAACCGTTCTCAAATTATGATACTGGGTTTCTGCACAGGGCTCTTCTGCATTTGTGGAAATATTGGTTGGGGAAGATTTACAGAATAACACACAGATATAAGGTTTTAAACATTTGAAAATGGTTTGAAATATTTAAAGAGAATGTAAACAACCACAGCGTGTTATGGTATTTAACACCAAAATGCTTTGAGTGCTGAAAAAGCAACTGGCCATCAGAGCTCAGTGGAAGGTCAGACATTAATCTTCTCTGCAGAAAAATTCACTTTAATAATGCAGTTCATTATATTACTTCACATACTGTATGCCAATCTGTGCTCAACAGTATTCCACAAAATACAAAATGGAACTATCAAAGATGCAAAAATTGAATTATTTTCCCCATGTAGTGAGAATTAAAAGAGGGGATATAAGATCTAATTTAGGGTAATAAATGCACTTAAGCTAAAGAAAAACACACATGCATAAACATTTAAAAGCTTAAATGGGGCACCCTGGAGCTTTTTGATATTGGTTTGACATTTGACAGGCCCAGCAGGGGTCATAAAAAACTCAAGATAGTCGCAGTGTTACTAGTACAGATAAAGACAACAATATAGGGCGCACTTGCCTCCAGCACAGGTAGCTGAGCATTCAGACCAGGGCAGGTGATGCCAGGAGAAGCCCACCTCATTGTCACCACTCCCTGTACGCAGGATGGGGACGTTGAACTTGTAGTGTATTCCAAGGTTCTGCTCTTGAAGGAGGACCTGCAGGGGCAACAGCAAAAGAAATGTTTTAAAAAGTTGTTAATGACTTTTTTCGCTTTTAGTCAGTCAACTAGCTACTAAAATTAACCACTTTTTTGGTCTCTAACTCCTGAGGGGGAAAAGTCTGTTTTTTCAGCCCATGCTAAATAGCTAATTAGCAACAAATCAAGAATCGCGTTAGTCAGACATCAATCCCAGCACAACAGCCTACTGGCCAATCTGAGGCATCCTATTTAAATTGCTTCAGCTTGCTGTTCTCTGGAAGCCACTTTGCAACACACCTCCACTCAGCTCCTCCATTTCACACCATTTATATTATCTTAATCAGTGTCAAGTCTATTGTCACTGATGCCTCCCCCTGTTCTGTGTGGTCTTGCTGTTGCTCTTGCGTGTATGTGCATGGAAGGGTGAAGAAGATCGCTGCATGAGCAAATGCTGATTCTTTTACAAAAATTCAAAGGTGAGCATTAAAAGTTAACAGATTCCCCTTGTCCCCTAGGTGTCCTTTAAGAAGAGAAATCAACTACAACTATGAGATATTTGAGAAAAAAAAAGTTTTTCTGAACAATGACGCATGTAAACTGATTGTAATAGTCTTCTAAAATAAAATTAGCATATAAATGATGTAAGAACAAATGAAATGTTATATTACCATGACAACTAGATTTTCAGTGGTAGCACCCAATGCCTCTAAACACTCTGGTTCATCAGAGGGTCTCTTGTAGTGGAAGGCCGTCCCTGCGATGTCAAACTTCCTCGGCCAGTCGATGGTCCACGCTCCGTTGATGTAATAATCATCCCCTTCAGATTTCAAAGCTAGAAATTCACAGAAGACAAGAAACATTTTCAGAAAGCTGAAATCAAAAGCAGACGGGAACAGTAGCTGGAGACAATCATTTGGTGTGACATCACTGCCATTGTTTGCCATCTTCAACACCCCCCCCCCCACCCCACCCCCACCCCCGACGTCACTGACAACTTGCTATTTGGACAGACTCAGCAGAAACACACTCACGCTGCCAACAAAGACATTCACGTGCACCGACATGTATATGCATCTAATTTAGGAAGAGAAGGAAAGCGCAGTTCAGGTGAAAGCCTGGATGAATCTCATGAATACCACTCTGTCTGGTTGTCAAAACAAAAGCTGGTCTCCAACCACAACAGATCTGAAAATATCCACTTTCTCTCCATTGAAATGTGGCCAGATTGAGGAGAAACAATCCAACTGCTCACTCTTCTGACTCCTTGGCTCATGCTCTGCAGATCTCCCCCCTCTGCAGCATTCACGCAGATTCGAAGAACAATAGTTTACTGCTCTTAATCATATCTCAATCTCCTTCTCCAGAAATGCTCTTTCAACACATCTGGCACTGATTGTGGGCATTGTGACATTTGAACAGCATAGTTTACACAAATCTTTATATTGTTTGACTCAGACCTAATAAAGATTGGAAAAAAAATGCTAATTTTGATGATCTAAATAGCTCAGACAATGCTACAAAAGAAAAATACTATTATCGCTGAGGTCACAGATGAACTATATAACAAAGTAATTAACAGACTGGACAGGAAAATCAAGGCCAACACAATAGCCAAAATTGCACTCTTTAAACTTTGATATATAGACATCATATCCCACATAATCCTGGTGGACCAGGCCGCTGTCACCACGGCCTGTAAATCTGATGCAGCTCTCTGGTTCAAAGTGTAATTTAAACCCTCCATCAACACCATCCCCGGTAAATTCAACACACTGTCACATGTCTTTCTCTTGTTAATGAAAAGTCACATAATTGGCTTAACTGAACAGGGTTTTCTGATTGTTTTGTTTTGTTTTGTCTGGAACAAAGCAGAGAAGCCTGGTGGGGTGGTTATGGGGTGGGTTGTGGTGGTCACAGACTGTTTTTTGGCTTAACGTTAGGCGACAGGACATTAAATGATGGGATCCTCCTTTTGTTCTTGACAAAAACACAATGAAATTGCTAGAAATGTGGTTGACGCAGAACCGAACAGATAATATGAAACAGGTTGATGTTGCAATTTGCCAAGTCATCACACTACAGTGGATCACAGGGTCTAAAGTGATTGATTGATTAAAAGTAAAATAAGAGCAAGAGTCTACATCCATGCTGTGAAACTATCCTGGTGAAACTACATGTTTGGATTGGATTACTCTGAAAAAAAGCCACAAGCCAATAAAATTGTTTTACATAGTCTTGAAACCTTGAAAAAAGAAGGCAACTGGACATCTTCGGTTCTAAAAACAAATGGAACCAGGCACGTCATGGTGCATTCAACATTAAGTTGGAAGTCTGAGTTCTCAATCGGAATTTTCATCTGGAACTTGGATTTCCAACTCTGACTTAACAATCCAAGATGGTGCCAGTGAATGTAAACAATGATAAAACTGTAAAACCTTTTAATCTGTACTACCACTGTTGTGTATTTGTGACTCACTAAATAAACCACTGGCCAGGTTCGATCTATGAATGTGTTGCAGTGGTGTTTTCAAGCACAAAAAACAAGTTTGATGATGTATTGCTAGTGATGCATGAATGGCTCTACCTTGCTAAGAAGCAAAACAAAACCTGTTTTTGTGATTTTTTCCAACTTTACTACTCCAACACACTAATTCCCGAGACATCCATCTTCCAAGGTAACTAGAAGGCGGCATAACCCCTAATGGGGGTTGTCCCCTTTGTCGGTGTTCCGAGGGTCGTTGACCCACTATTGATCATGTGAGTCGTCACATGAGCCAAGGTGTGAAAAAAGTTGTGTTCTACGTACTACAAGTGTCGCTGGAGCTTTAACCTCGTCAGATTTGTGCACGCACCTTAGAAGCAGACGGTGCTGTGCCAGAAAGCTCTACTCTGGTTCTGAACACAGTCAGGTCACAGAGCTAACCGCAGGTTTTCTAAAATTTAACGATCTCACGTTAATTTGAAGAAAATACATTAGGTCATTTAAGAAAACCTCCATGTCAGCTCAACGAAGAAGTGTTTTTCTTCATGAAAATGAATGATGATTTGAAACAGATTAAAAACCTTCTCTGGACCAGGCTAGAGCCTGGAGGACTCATTAGAAGAGCTGGTAGGTATTTTTTTAAATTACCTCACAGGCTTGTTAAACACTCATCTTTTAGAAAAGCCAGGAGTTGTTGCTGTGAGCCAAATGTTTGCACCGGTCAACAGCTTTTCAAAAGTTGTCTGTTTCAGAGATAAAATGTGCAGTTTCTTATGGATTTTGGTGTGCTGAATTTAAATATGATAATATATTAAAATATATGATTAGATAGCCAATAATCAAACTTTTTATATTTTACATCTATGTGCATTGCTTTTACAGTTACATTTTAATCATAAATTGTAAGCTTATATCTTCTCATCCTTTTATGATTGCTTCATTTGCTAATATGCCAGGTGCTCGCTCATAGGGAGTCGTTTTGACCGTTTTCTCTGTAATTATATTGTAGGGTCTTTACCTTACAATACAAAGCGCCTTGAGGCGATTGTTTGTTTTGATTTGGTGCTATATAAATAAAATTGAATTGAATTAATATTTCACCTTTCTTCATTTAAAAAAAGGTGTCTAGAAGAC
Organism: Australoheros facetus; assembly: GCA_030220045.1. Lineage (NCBI taxonomy): Eukaryota > Metazoa > Chordata > Actinopteri > Cichliformes > Cichlidae > Australoheros > Australoheros facetus. The sequence goes on from JASGAU010390332.1 coordinate 5,092, forward strand.
TTACTATGAAAAATTATAGTAGAAAGCATAGCAGGGGTATTCCACAACAATTCACAAAAAACTGTACTGAATTTATTTAGCGCACAGCCCAACTTCATTCAAATTGGATGAACTTTTTAGGAAAACTAGCATCTTTTTGACTTCCTATATCTCACACATCCACACAATGACAGTGCCAGTGGTCAGTGGTTTAGTGGGTAACTAAAGGTTATTATGTTCAGCATGCTAACAATCACTAGCTAGAGTGTTGAAGAAGACTTCCGCAGTGTGCATCCTGTCAACCCCTTTCCTCTTAATTTTAACAAAAGGGATCCAAATCCACACCGAAATGTTACGCATTCCTCCTTTGCAAATGCACGTGGTAGTTTTTCCTTTTATCTTGCTTACACACAAACTGTGATGGTCACAGTTCCAGCTATGATGGAGGAATAAACTAAACTAAAGTGGACACCATGGGCACCATTAGCAAATTTCACAGCAATCTATTTAATCACTGTATATGTATTTTTCTCAAATGCCAACCTGATGAGTTTTAAATCTATTTAACTTGGAATCAGAAATGTCAGACTCATGATGGTTCTGCAAGAGGAGTCAAGGGGTCATGAAAATCAGTGGGCTATCCAGCATTTAGTAGGACCAAAGTGTCAACAGATAGATTCTGCCCTTCTCTGGACTACAGAAAATAATAATTATATATGTGACTTGATCATTTCAAGGGTGTGACTTACCAATATAATTCTTTGACATGGTCACTTCTTTGATCTCAATGTGAACAGAACCTTTCGGGATCTGAACCACCTCCATGTAGCCTGGAAGACAAGAATTGTGAAGGTAGTATTTCTCCCACTTGAACAACCACAGTTCTCATTCCTATGTGACATATTTTACAGCACAGATACATATCATACGAGGTAGGAGTACATTTATAGAACAAATTCCAAATCATCCAAAAGGGACAAGGTGATCTTGCAGTAGGATGAAACACTCTTCTTTTTTAACATACACACCTAGACACACACACATACATGCACACACACTTGCACGCACACATACACACAGAGTATTTTTAGATGGTTTACTAGCCATACCATAGAAGGAGAAATATGTTTTCCCTCTCTGTCTCTTCTGCTCTCTATAGACTACCTCAGGCTACAACCAGTACCAAGTCCCTATCGCTGCTCATGATTCTATCACTCCATGATGTAATTAATGGAAAAACTATTGTATTTCGATCTGTCAACATAATTCTATGTGGCTCAAAACATATGCAGTGTCAGTGGGTCAAAAGGAGAAAAAAATATCACATCGATGAAAAAATAACTTTGCTGCTTCGAGGGTGTTTTGGACTTTGGACAAAAAGTGATTTGTCTAAAAGCACAGTCAACTCCACTGACTTTAAATGTCTCACGTCACACTCTAAATACAGTACTGTACTGCATTTTTTGAAAATATTATGTTTAGTGTAACAGTCCTTAAAGTAGTGTGAGAGCCACACATCTGTCTGGATTCATGGATAAACTACATTGCTGTCATCATGTCAGGTTCCTCCTGGTGCACGACAATGCTCATGTGCAAGAGTATGCAGGCAATTCCTGGAAGATGAAGGGATCAGTACCAGTGACTGGCCCCCACATTCATCTGACCTAAATCCCACACCTCTAGGACGTTATGCTTCAGTTCATCCAACACAGCCAGGTTGCACCTCAGACTGTCCAGGAGCTTAATGATGCTCTAGTCCAGATCTGGGAGGAGATCCCCCAGGAGCCTATCCATAGTCTCATTAGGAGCATGCCCCGGTGGTGTATGCCATAGAAACTACTGAGTACCATTGTGAGTTGCTGCAATGAAATTTGGGCATAATGGAATATCATTTTTGCATCATTTTTTCACTTTGATTTTCAGAGTGTCTTTGAATTCAGCACTCTGTAGGTCGATCCTTTTCATTTCCATCAAACAATGTAGCATCCTTTCATTCAACACATTACCCATTCGATATCAATATAGATATCCAGCATTATTTTTCCCCTCCATTATTATCTGATGTGTTTTCAAAGTATACCTTTAATTTTTTTTTAGCGGTGTACATCGGACATTATGATGTTGTCATATTGCCTACCAATAGGCTGTAACCCCTTGTAAAAGAATGGTATCATTTTAATTTCACAACAGTAACACAAATACTCGTTTTTGATATCTCCAAATTGTGACGTTTACAGCACCAAAATTATATCATGACATTTGGCACGTTAACTTATGCAGTTTACTGCTTTATAAGACTACGTCAAAAGTTTAATGTCAGATAATTAACTTCATAAATGTACTTAAGGCAATGGGATTCAGGCATGTCATTTTATGCATTTTTGTCAGTGCATGTTTTTGACATACCTATGTAAGCTATAATCATGTTAATATGCAACCATAATGAAAGTTAAATGATGAATTAATCTTTTAATATATGGATGCATATTAATGGAGAGCCACAATGTCTGGCAGCTGAGTGCAGCAGTACACTTAGTTTTTACACAATGGACGGTTGGCATGGTCCCTCAATCATACATAGATGTAAATACATTTTGCTGTATATCAAAATACAATGACTAGTGTGTTGCTGGCTGTAGTATTAGTTCAGCAGTATAATATATACATGTAGATTTTATTTAAGTTACTGTGGAAAGACTAAGATTAGCTAGTTAATTCATGTTAGCTTCTTACAGTATGGCATAAAGGTTTATACTGTGAAATACAAGGTTTTACAGTATTTTTTTCACTGTAACAGTAGTGATTAGCACAAGCAGTTAAGATACTGTAAATAAGAAAGCAAACTCATCCTCTGAAATGTGCAACAGTTTTTATCAGTGGAAATCTAACAGAAACCTGAGGTGAGACATCTGCCTCGCTCCTCCTAAACTGGCAGGTCTAGAATCAGATATGTTTTACCTCCTCTGGGGAGAGACTTGTTGAAGAGTCCCTCCGTGGCCTCGCACGTGCTGCCATCCCCTCCACACACCCGGCATCTGTCTTCTTTAGCATCAGAACCCAGGATGTTGTCGCAGCCCACATGCTGTGAAGTGAACAAAGTCAGAGAATGAGAGTCATCATTGTGTCGAATGAAAACTAGAGAAGGGGTTCTAGGTTTGCTTTGTTTTACACCACTTTACATTAAAAAGAAGAGTTTGTTTCCAAGCTCAACTGGTTACATTTCAGAGCACAAGCTTCATTGCCGGTGCTCTGAACAGAATAGTTCAGCTTTTTGGAAAATACACTTAGTTATATATTAGTATATCAGGTAATAATTAGTTCATAGTGGGGTGCATCAACCACACTTTTTCAGGTGTCCTCAATTAACAGTACTCATGCATTATTAATTACTCATCCAATGGTTACTTTTTTGCTGCCTCAGGCAGTATTACATCATACCAAGTAGTTAAAAAGTAGCTCATCATTACTTTCAGGATTACTTCATCAACAGGAATCTGCTTACCCAGCTCTATTCAAAGGTAACAAAACACACCAACCACCACACTTAAAGTTAACTCAATAAAGCTATGCTGTTAATTTAAGCAGAACAAAAACTGGAGTAGAACACTTGTTTTACAAGGATAAACCAGATGTGTTAATCACCAAACTCAATATGTGCTAACAGGCGTGTTTCCATTACTTTTGCGACTCATAAGGTCAATTGACAACAGGTCAATAACATGATTAATGTATAAAAAGAGCATCTTAGAGAGGCAGAGTTTCTCAGAAGCAAAGATGGGCAGAAGTTCACCAATCTGCAAAAAATTGTGTCTTATTATTTGTGAACAACAAATAATGTTCCTCAACATAAAATTAAAAAGACTTTGACTATTTCATCAACTACAGTATATAATCTCTGTGGTTTCCTCTGAAGAAATCTCTGTGTGCAAGAGACACACAGTCAATGTTGGATGGCTGTGGTCTTTGGGCCCTCAGGTGGCATTGCATTGAAAACATGTATGATTCTGTCATGGAAATCACTCTGTCGGCTCGGGAACACTTCTGTGCACATGGTTTTCTGTACCACCCACAAATGCAGGTTAAATCATCCACATGTGAACATCATCCAGAAAAGCCGCTGTCTTCTCTGTGCCAAAGCTTGTTTAAAATGGACTGAGGCAAAGTGGAAAATTGTTAAAAAATTCAGAAATTTCTTTTTGGAATTTTGGAAAACATGGACACTGCATCCTCTGGACTCAAGAGGAGAGGGGGAAAGGGACCATTGCTCAATTCAAAATGACCAATGGTATGGAGCTACATTAATGCCTATGGAAGCTGGCAGCTTACACATCTATAAAAGCACCATCAATGCTAAAAGGCATATACGGGTTTTAAAGCAAGTTTGTCAGAGAAGGCCTTGCATATTTCACCAAGAGAATGTTAAAACCTCATATCGTATCTGTTACAACAGCATGGCTTTGTATTAGAAGAGTCCGGTTTCTGAACTGGCCTGCCTGCAGTCCAGACCTTTCACCAATTTAAAACATTTGGTACACCACGAAACAAAGAAATTATGGAGAAGACCCAGGACTGTTGAGCAGCTAGAATCAGACAACAATGGGACAACATTCCTCCAAGTCCAGCAGCCGGCCTCCTCGGTTCCCAGATGTTTCCGGACTGTTGTTAAAAGAAGTTCTATGTTCTACTGCAAATAAAATATAGGTTTATATATGCAAACCATTGTATTCTGTTATTTACATTTCACACAGTGTCCTAACGTTTTCTTGGAATTGGGGTTGTAACACAGCTAAATTAGTATTATTATTTATAGCTCAGATTCTGATTTTAAAACTAGCCAGTATAACGGATATAAAATGTGTTGGCTCCAAATAAACTTTTATATGGAGGCCTTATGGAGCCCATTAAAATTTTTATCTGTGCTCAATCTGCAGTGATTGCTTCATTGCTTGATTGGTAATGCCTTGGAGCTTCACAGAGGGAATGCTGGTGTTCCGTAGGTTTTGACTTAAGGTTTTCATTATGTAATTTTTTTGCTATTATTTAAGGGCCTTTAAGGGCTACAAAGCCAGTAGTGCTGTCTGCTGATGGTTAGTTTTAAAGCATTACAGTATTATGCAAAGAAGCCGCTCCTCAGGCTGCTGATATTTTAGATTAGAATATTTTACATCAATCTTTTGACACATTTACTTACATAAATGTGTGAATGCAGCACACAGAACAGGACGGAAATAATCCACTACTGCTAACACATAGCATCTGCAAAGGTAACACAAAGGTGGTACCAAAGAACTCCAGACTGAGAATGACACTGCAGTTGAGCCGATGCTGAGCCCAGCCAAGCAGCCAGACCCTGATCTTCAACAGGCAGCAAAAGCAGTGATGAGCAGCCAGGCTTGCAGTGTTTGTAGCCTCATGTTGACCTGGATATATGTTTCTACAATAAAATCTCTGTGGCAATCACGTGAAGTGTTCTTCAGGCTGGTTCGGAAGGCTCTTTCCACTTTGTATTCATACTTAAACACTAAAAGAAAGAGCTGAAAGAGTTTATGGATTTTCTGTCACTGACTGGTAATCATGTGACAGTACAGCTCGGTCTATGTAGTGGATTTTTAAAAAAAAGCATCTAAAGCAGATGGACAGTATCTGAAAATCATGTCATTAAGAAATCCAGCAAAGACCTGACACAGGACCTGTGAGACACATCTGGACCTTCAGTTGATCCATCTACTGTTCACCAAAACCTCATCAGAAATGGTTTCAATGGAAGGCACGCTGTCAAGAAGCCATTCTTAAGGAAGGGAAACAGGGACACGCTTCATTCATCCAGTCACACACAGCTTTATTCAGTGCCTTTAACTGCTTTCTTACTATCACACACACACTTCCACTCTGATGGATGCATTGGGGCAATTTAGGGCTAAGCGTCCTGCTCAAGGACACCTCGACACGCAGACTGGAGGAACCAGTGATCAGACCTCTTGTTCTTCCTCCGAGGCAGAACTGCCCATCACTGCATGCCATCTACTGCCACACCCCAATTTCTCTATCTAAGGAAACACATTTACCTTGAGGTGAAGTTGTTCTAAGAGAGAAGGAAAAAAGGAAGACGAGCAAAGCGGGTGGAGGACAAGGAGAAGGAGCACCTGATCTGCCAGCTGGAGAAGAGAAACTCACTGCCATTATTGAAAAAAATGTCCACAGATGGGATTTGGATGTTTAGGTTGTATAAAGAGAGGGCACAATGTTAGTTGACCAGGATTTTCTTTGTTTGAGTGCAGCAATGACAAGACTGGAAGGATTTCTGCTGTCACTGATACTTATAGTTGCCCTGTGGGTTTCCCAGGTTCTTTTTACTCTCTGTCACTATCATCAGTGTTATTTGGAATGGTTTTTCCTCCCTCTCTCTCTCTCCCTCCCCCACCACATGTGCACAGCATAGCAGATCTTTCCAGGCAGACAGTATTCCAGAGATTTATCACAGTGTGACAGTGAACCCACAGAGAGCCAGCTTCTGAAATAAAACGACAAGCCGGGTTCAGCAAACCTGCAATACTCCTTCAGCGGAGAGTATTCCACCTCTTCTAAGTTTTCTTCCTATTAAAGCACACATCATGTTGTGTTTTTATATCAGAATCACAGTAATGTTGTAGGCAAAGACGCTGCGCTTCTATGCCAAATGGGGATCAAATTGTACGGTCAGGTGGAAGTCAAAGCAAATACTTAAAGTGAGCAACCAAAAAGTTATTTCAGCTGCATCTCAGAAACTACACACTCATCTGCACGCACACATACAAACTACACAAAATGATTTACAGCAATGAAAACAAAAGACCGCATCAACTGCCAACCCCTTTCAATAAAATGTCATTTTGCCTCGTTATTAAATCAGCCTTTTCAAACATATATATAATCATTATTCAATAAAAACAATGATTTTTGTGTTTTATTTACCACAAAACAATCCCGGTGGAGCCTGCAGAGTCCTGATAAGAGTCAAAAAGAGCAATTCAGCAGTCATTCGATCACAATCAGCCACAGTCAAAGACCGGATTGTTCCTCACTGGAGAATGGCACGGTTTTGTGCTTTGGCTGTTTTGTTTACGCAATCAGTATCTCACAAGCAGAGTTGTTAAAGATAAAAACTGGCACACATGCTGAGCAAATCCTTACGAGACTGAGAGATAAAACGTCACTTTAACAGGAATTTGACCAAATATCAGGGTTAGCCACCCACAAAGGATAGTGCTGCAGTATAGTGTTTCTTTTTATTTTGTTTTTGCAGTTGACATGCAGATTAGTCGCTACACCAGATTCCACACGGCACAGTGTCAGCATAAAATCTGATCTGCATTAATCAAGCAGGAGTCAGCATATATTTATATATATGATTACAAATATTAGAATTAGTGTGAAAAGCTGTGAATGTAAAATCTAATTGAAATGTTAAGGGTCCTTCTTGACCTTGGAAACAGTAAAAGAGAATAAGACTGAGAAAAAGATTCAATTTGAGGTCCACCTGCCCGCGCTTTAAACTACATCTCATTGTTTCTTCATTTGTCTTACTGTATCCCTGGAATAACTAACCATTTTTTTGGACATGCTAACTCCATCCTGAAGACATGTGCTGAGGAATACTGTTGAAACTTCTACCTGAAAGCCAGTAATTAAGTTAGCTTGCTTGTAAAATAGAACATGAAGTGATAATAATGATTTGATTCAATCTTCCTTCCAGCTCTTTCTACAGTTTATTAAAACTTGAGTTTTATTTTTATAGTTCTAACCATAATTTCATTAAAAGTGCATCCAAAAAGTCATGAAATACAAGCCAGAAGATCACAGCACAGCCACATATGTACAGCTTAGTCAGATTAGCTCTGAGGGGCAGTGAAAAAATTCAGTTTGTGCCCATTAAAAAAAAAAAAATTGTATCTTGTTTAAATCTGGCTCCTACCATCAAGGTCAACTACTTGCAGCCAAAATCCCCCATCCAGTCTTACACTTACACTCTGGAAACCCCACCCTGACAATTTATTAGTTCATATTTGTTGCTTCACCCTCAAATCAGTCCAGAGAGCAATCATTAAATGGGACATGTTAAAGAAATTTCCAACTCCATATTTTGATTTTTTTTTTTTTTACTCTACTAGAATAGCTCTGCATGATTCACAGTACATAATTATCCTTATTTATCAAACAGGCTGAGGCGCAGTCCCATCAGTTCAGCCTGAAATGTCAAAGTC
>JASGAU010390340.1:0-21406 GCA_030220045.1 Australoheros facetus
TGGTTACCAGATGGTCACTGACCAGTTTTAATGTGACTGAAGGTTTATCCAAAACTAAGCATTCAGTGTGATTTTCATCAAGGCAAAGGGTCCAAAATATCTACATTTTGATGTATAAACTGTGCATGTAGATGGAAACATTTGCAGAATTTTTTTTATTGGTGAGTTTTGGCTCTCTGCATTTTCTGCTTGTCAGGCATTTAGCCCAGACAAAACATTTTTACAACCTAAGGCCTCTCGTTCTGTTTTTACAGACATCCTCGATATTTCTATTAATATGGTGAAATTTGTGACATTCCCACTTAACGAGGCCAAACATACGTCTAAGACCACAACCCAGAACTACGCACCGTTTCAAAGAAACCTGCCGATCAACTTGGAAGCCACAACAAAACGTTGCACACCACTTTCAGATGTCTGATATGGTTAACAGCCAATCACAGCAGAGCACCCTTCCAGCTGATGCAGCTAGAACCAACCTTCATTCAGCTTTGTCATTCTTAAATTTTTAAATATAATTTAAAGTCTCCAAAAATAAATGCTAACTTTAAAAAAAAAAAAAAAAACCCTAAAAAGTCTTTATGTTNCTTAGATAATTTGGCTTTGGGAAATTATGAAGTTCTTTTTTTTTTTCTGAGGTTTTATTGACAAAACAACTCACTGATCAATCAGGAAAATTCAATTCAATTCTCAGATTGATTGATAATGGGGGACAAATGCCTTCTGAGTCCATGCAGTGCAACTAAAGTGTACATGAGTCTACAAATATAGAGCCAGCAGAGACATTTTAAAGGCCATGTGTTTGTACTGAATCCAAAACATACAGTGAAATGTCCAGTGCTGCTGTGGCCTCTGACTCATTATTGGCCAGGAGGAGAAGTCAGAGAAGGTAATGTTCTCACAGGGAGGTAAACGCGAGGACAAGCCCTGCAGAGCGAGAGCACGAGTGCGCTTGTGATTATGGTTCATGCACAGGTTGTTCCAGTTGACTCTGAGCCCTCTCATTTGCTCATTTTTATACATGTGAAAATGTTTTAAGCGAAGCATTTGACTTCACATCTTGCAGCCGCTGCTGCTTCTTGTGGGAAGATAAATCGGGTGCAGTAGTTCAAATTCCCGACCTTTAAGTACAATTTAGTGCATGCGTCATAATACTCATTCCCATCACCTCATCATGAACCCCACACCACCATTATTATCAATGAAATGGATAGTACAGAGTGAGAACTACACGACTCTCACGGCTACATTATGTCCTAAAATTGTCCGTTCCAAGTAACGTACGCTACAGAAACTATTATAAATGACAGAAGATTGGCTTTGTCATCATTCAGATGGCCTGGGGTTTCACTCATTCAGATATTTGGATCTGCTCTACAATACTGCCCTCCTTCTGAATTTGCAAAAAGTAACAAGAAGTAGCATGACACAGTTTGGTATCTGTTTAAATTTGGGGATTGGACAAAATGTTCTCCGCTCATTCCAGGATGAGGGTACGTACTTTAAAGCACGGACTGCCTACACTGACCTTCTTGTTGAGTAACTCATTGACAGTTTTTTTTTAAACACTCTGTGGTAGCCTGAACTGGCCACGGTAGACATTTTCTGACCCAGCTAAAATGACTTTCTGGATGCAACAACGTGAAAAGAAAGTTTCTATCGTGGCTACGCTGCTGGCTTAAACGCTGTTCTGGGAAGGATAAACACTGCCACCTGCTTGTTCGACAAATCTACTGGGTTGCACACCAGTTCTAATTATTTAAAGTGGACCTATTATGCTTTTCTCTTTTTTTATTATTATATGATGTCACAACGGTGCATGCTCATATTAAATATGGCCAAAGTCTTAAATAATGAGTGTATGTACAAGTAATCCCTGTGAGCCCAAACCTCAGATTTCAGACTGATCTAAACATTTTCAGTTCTCAAACAGGGTGAACTGAGGAGCTACATCAAGGCTCGGTGTGGATTATTTTGTATGAGAATTATGCAAAGCTGACCTATTAAATTCCAACCATATTTCTGTAGCCCCAGTTCACACCAAAGGTTTCCTTGAGGCACTTTATATCATAAGGTAAAGATTAGCTACAGTATTAGTGAGAGAGCCTCAACAATGAGCAGCATTTGGTGGGGAGGAAGAACCCCTTTTTAAAAGGAAGAAGCCGCCAACAGAAGCAGGCTCCGGGAGGGGGGCAGCCATCTGATTGGGCAGGTTTAGGGTGTGAAGGGAAAGAGAAGCGAGCAAACAGGACAAAACAGAAACTACAGGACAGAGAAGATGAAAGTTAATCATGCAGGGTGGGGGGTAGGGTCACCTGATTCAACAGCAACTGTCAGCTTTAAACAAAAGGAAAGTTTGAAGCCTAATCTTAAAAGCAGGGAGGGCATCTGTCTCTGTCTCCTGAATCTGAACTGGGAGCTGGGCCTGATGGCTAGAAACTCCAAGAACCATGAGTAACTGAGGACTGATGCTTCAGCAGGAAATCTAAGCTACAAGTACATCGTAACCACAAACCCCTCTGAAACGCTGACATAACCAGTGTTGTAACCCGACGTGCACGGCCCGTCAGTGCAGCCCTTAACTACTGTGATTGGCCTGTTCAGCACTGGGACATGTCCACAATGTAATTAACTCATAATCATCACACACAACCATAAATGCTGGCAGCAGTGTCAGCCACTTATGTAGATCAGGTTCTTCAAAGAGTCGCTGTAAGCCTGCAGTCTGACAGGAAGTGCTCTATTGGGATCATATGGGACTACAAGTTTTTAAAGTACGATACATCCTGATCATTCTGGACTTTCTATGTGATGAGAAGGATTTTAAAGGGAGTCAATGAAGATAAGCCAATATGGATATAGAAATGAACATAATAGGTCCACTTTAAGACATCATAAATATTTATAATCATGTTTTCTCCTTTTTTTTTGCCCTTTATGTGAAACCCTGAATTGTCAACATGAAGCAATTGTTTGCTTAAACAGTACCAGCATCATTTTGTGGGTTATACAATACGTGTTCTGTATTATCGAGAATGTTGAATTTTGAAATGCCGTTGATTATATATGGTTATTTATTCTGAGTATGTAACATAAGACCATTGTGAATTGCTGCATTTTGCTGTAACTGGGCTGTTACAGTGTAAACACAGGACATTGATATTGGGAGTGAAAAAACAAAAAGTTGGATTTATTTTCTCCTCAAAGTAACATTTAGTTTTTTAATCGAGGTGATCCTGTTCTAACGAAGTTTGTTCTTAGGTTTTTTAAAGAAGGCTGTTTTTGTTTTGTTTTTTTGGGTATGTAGGAAATGTGTGACCTACTTCTCCAATGTAAAAGTGAGTTCATTATCCGTGTTGTTTTTGGATGAGTCACTCGTGTATAATGGCAGTCAGGCCCAGGCCAGACTGTAATTGCAGCTCATTCATAGCGCCTGTTTAAAAACCAGAGTGGAGAGGAGGATGGAGGGTTGTTAAATCACTCAAGCAGAGCCAGGTAGTTGTGTTTATTATCGCAGAAAAGTACCTTAAATTGACTTACAAATAATTTCCTGTGATTTTCACTCAAACTCGCTGTCCCGTGTGGCGTGACTCGGCCATGTGTAGGCAAGAAGCTGCCATGCTTTAACTCTCTGTGAGTGACAGCTGATATCTTGCATCATGGAAACTCATCTGGCTTCATGAGATAATAAACTCCTTCCCCTCTCTTACCCTTCAGGGCGTTGAAACAAACACCGGAAATGACTTACAAATACCATCTGGCACAGGTAAGGCGCTGACATCCCGAGCTGTCATCATTTTCTTCTTCTCACTCCCATCCCGATGAACGGCTTAAAGCAGGAGTTTTAGCACAAATGAGCCCACTGCCTGACTCCTCATGGAGTCCATTACACAGTCTTGTCACTTGGTGTGTGTTCATGTACAGATGTTGCAGAGGATGATGTTGGTTTGGCTGTTAATGGGTATATCCACGTATATACAGATGGGTGACAAATTAAAGGAAAGCTGAGGGGATTCGGGGTTTTGTTGTGCATTAGCAGGCATCTTTTCTTTCAGGGGGACAAAAAGTCACTGAGTGGTTTGGACATGATGCGAGTCACCTGTGGGAAACTTTGGACCATCACCCAAACACCAACGCCGAGGAGCACTGCAGCTGTTCTTACACTGCAACACCTCACAAAGCCACTTTGTTCTTTCTTTTTCCTTTAATCTGTCACCTTCTTGTACATTTGTCACCACCACTGACATCTCAGCAGAAGCATCACAACCGTACCGACACGGCACTCGGCACCCAAAGCCTTACAGTAACAATCGATTCTTTACGATATGTTTTGAGTTTTTTGTGTATCATGCGTCACACTGTAGGAAGGGACGGCTCCCTTACAGAGCGAGACATCATTGAAGTGCACTTGATTTTAAATTGCAATGTTATTTTTCTTACCTTGGAGAAGTTCCTTCTTTCTTATGTTTGAGAAATAAATGGCTGAGGTATTAACGTTTTCGAGTGGTTTATTAACCTAACACGATTATTTTAAGTTCACTTTGTTGAGAAAATCACCTGGGATCAGGAAGCTGCTGCCTCAAATCAGACAGTACCAACGGTTTCAATCAAAACATGTGAAATCATAGTAATAGTAAAGAATATGGATGTAGCTTATGGCTCTGAAAAGTGAGGCACGGAAGCCTAAACCTGCATTTTTTTTCACAGGTGATATTCGGTGTTTGTGCTGATGTTTCCCAAACACGGAGCTGTGCATTATGGCTGTAAAGGACATGGTTTGTTCAGATGCAGCTTTGCAGACCCAAGCTGGCCTTTTTCCCGCCAAACCTTCCGTACGAGCCATCCTTGTTCAGTCTCTTTCTAATGTCACTGTCATGAGTTTTAATATTCAACATGCTCACCTCTACAGTCTGAGACAGAGCTGAGACAGAGGTGAATTTGCTGGGATGTCCACTTCAAGTAAAATTTTTTTTTTTTTTTTTTTTAGCTATCGTGAGTTTTTCCGGTGACTTTGACTTTAGCCAGGCTTTTATTGTAAAGAAGAATATTTTCTTAATGAATTGCCTGGTTAAATATAAGGTTACATTGACACGCTGCACCATCTTGTGGTACAAGGTGATGCTTCTCAACCCTAGTTCACCTTCAGTCAGTATCTCATCAGCGGCTCCCTTGATGGCAGCAACACATCTCAATAAAAATCGGGACAGGGATGCTGTAGCATCCACTCACAACTGAGGAGACCAGTTGTTGGACTTTTAGTGTATCAGTGTTGGTGAAAAGTCTGGACACCTTTCTACTACGAAGCCATGCTGTTGTAATAGGTGATGTGTCTTTCAACATTGATGGTGATCACATACTGTATTTAACCTGCATTTGTGGATGGCGCGGTGAACTGTGTTTACAGAGTGGGATTCCTCGAAGTATTCCCGAGTCCATGCAGTGATTTCATGCCTTTGGTTTAATGCAGTGCCACCGGAGGGCCTGAAGATCACGTGAGATTTGCAAATCACTGCATCTTGTTTTGAATTTACATTTTACACAGCATCCCAACTTTTTTGGAATTGGGTTTGTTTTTCATAAAATATAAGGCCCACTGTCAGTAGAGTTCATGAAAGCCAGTCTGTAGCTGTGCACCGTGATCCAGCTCATTCCTACTGAAGTGGAAACCTTAAAAAATGAAGTGCGGCTCATTTACCGGCAAATTTGCATCTTTCAACAAGGCGATTCACAGTGTTTTAGTTAAGACGTAAAATCATAAAAGAAACTAAAGGAACAACAGCCAACAGACGTTTTTCTCAGCAGCCACTTTGACATGAAATAGTGAACACAGATGTTACCAATCACATAAATTAAGGCTTTGCACCTAAATAGAACAGAAGCTTCAGTAAGATCCTTAGTTAGACATTTGTTCACCTATTATTTCATCACAATGACCGCTGTGGAATAGCTACAAAAAAAAGGAACAATTTCTGATTAATGCTTAATAACTTTTCACATAAATATTAAAGATTCAAAGGTAATGGATTAAACTTAAAATATATTCTACCAGAAACCAAATTGTGTTTTACAGTAAACCCACGCTATCATTTAAACTTCTTTCAGGTTAGTTTGTGAGTTTGATGGAAACATCCTCCATGAATCACCACCACACTGTGGTGGAGGGGTTTGTGTGACTGGGTGATCCCAGCAGCTGTGGTCCTAGTGGTCAGTTTGGCCCTGGAAGGATTTCTCATTGCATGCTGGTCCTGGGTAAATGGGCCAGGCTGAGTGTGACACCCATAATGGCTACACTAAGGCCTGCAGAAAAACTGGGCCCAGAGCTGGGGCCAGGGTGGGGTCTTGTTGGCACCGAGGGGCTTTACCCAAGCACGTCCACCTCTCTGTGGGCCCACCGCCAACTGCAGGAGAAGCCTTGGGGTCCAGTGCTTTATGGATTTGGCAGCAATCCGGCCGGCCAAACTTACTGTAGTAACATGGAATATGATGTATGCTGTCCTAATCAACATAGGAGATTTGGAAGCTATTTATTATTTATAATAAACTTTATGTCATGTAATGGTGCAAAGAATGAGGGCCCAAATGGAGACACATGGAGGCAGACTAAGGTGAACCAAAAATGAGCTGTTTAGTTAGGCTGAAGATGAGCTCAGAAAGGTAAAACATAAAATAGAAAAAGAAACAGAACTCCAAAATCAATGAAACACCAGAAACCACACACTAGGCCTAGGAAGCACTGGAGCTGTGATACATGAAGAGGAGATGAACTGATGCTCTGACAAGCTCTGCCACCAAATGTTCAGTGTGTTGTGGTATTTTGGGCCACTTAAATGACACACACATCACTCCCTGGTGCTGTAACTGAGCCCAAAGTGCCACAAGTGTCTGTTATCTGGGACTAAAACAGTATGAAGTCATCAGTTTGGGCTTCATAAATGACATTTCAGCTTTACTTGTAATAAACACATTTCAAACGCAAATAAAAAAATAAATAAAAACGTGCATGAAGAAATATCTGCGTCTATGTTCGGCTGTTGCGCCTCTGTCCACTCTGCCTGCTCATCCAGCCAAGCGTCTGACCAGTGTGACATCCTGTGCTGTGACTGTGTGTCACCGCTGGGTGGAGGCAAACCGCTGTTCAGACTTTCTGATTTGACCCAGGCGATGAGGACTAATGACAAAAATAGAGTAACAGATACAGAGCGAGGGAAGGAAAGAAAGTCCGTGGGGAAATTACATCAATAGTGGGAATAAGATGACAGGGAGAGAATGCGCAAGCCTTCCAGGTCCGAGTCTCCAAGTGTTGATGCAAATGCTATTTTGTGTTTCACAAGACTGCACAGACACACCTGGGATGGACCAGTAACACAGCACGACATCCATCAGGGTTACTGAGAAACCAATTCTCTACCTTCTGCACTGCTCGTCTCTTTCCACGGTCCCTTGCACCGCAATTACAGCGGGCCAGCTGTGTGGTCCCTTTGGGGCCTCCAGTAAACCGGGAACCTCCTCCCTACTCCGGCTGAATTCAAACTATCCCCACAAGTTGATTTTTTCAAATAGAAACCACCATCTTATTACTGCTGAAGCACAGAAAAGGTTAATTTTTTTGTAATTGAACTAAACGGATCCCAGACCTATTAGCCTACATCCATAACTCCACATCCAGGGTGTCGGATTTAGAAATATGCCAGGTAGAGCACTCACTGGGGAGAGAGCTGAGGGTCAGGAAGTAGCTCGAGCAGAAAAGGAGGGATTATGTGTTGCAGCAGGTTATAGGTCCCTCTCTGCTGCTTACTTGAAGGAATCCAGTATGCTTGTTTCCGAAATCTCATCAATAACGGCGCTGGGCTCCGTGTGATGAAGTGCCATTTATTCCAGCTATGTGCGGCGGCGGTCTGCGCAGAATGGAAATGTTTATAGCTGCAGCCGGAATCAAAGCAGACACAAAGTTCCTGTGTGCTCGGTGACACTGTAGTGACTCTGCAGGAAGAATATGTTTAGATTTGAGATGGATTTGATTTCTGCTTTTCAAATAACGTCGCGTTAAAACGGCGTGCTTTAGGTGGGAACCCGAAGATGAAAGTGCGCGCTCAATCACTGTCTTCATACCTGATCTCATATGATCTCAGAGACGCTCATCATGTTTGAACAATCTGGGTGGGGAGCTGATGTTTGATATTTGTTTATGGGGGAAATGATTCATTGGTGAGAAACAGGATATCCAATCAGCTCCAGATAGTTCTGGCCTTAATGAACCAGAATTTTTTCCTCATAATCTCACTAAATAAAGTTATCAGTTGCCTTTGAAATTTTTACTGCTTGTTGACTCATTTATCCTTCGCCCCAGGCTTTATGAACTCCACTGAGTCGAGTTTCAAACTTCCAAAGTCACTTACATTTTTCTTTTCTTTTATGTCAGGATTCATCGAACTGCTTACGGCCCTGAAATACACTTTTCCTCACGTGGACCCTTCGGCTTTAATCTTTGTCCCCGGTTTTAATGACTCTATCAAATAGAAAGCATATGATGCTCGCTTTAAATCCTAATAGCCTGCATTCAGAGTATGGAGCGGTCGAAAAAGGGAGAAATGCACATCTGTGGCGCAGCGCTAATTATAAGAAAATAGTGAGGGAGAAAGGGAGAGAATGGATTTTGAAGCTGAGCAGTCCTCAGATCCTCTTCCAAGTGCCTGTGCCCGTGTTGGTGTTGCTTGTTTCATCTTCGTCTCTCCACGTCTTTTTTTTTTGTGCTCTCGCTGTGCTGTACGTCGATCCGGCGGGTCCCTCACACTGATGTGACGATAAAGCTGCCAAAGAAGATAAAGTGCAACCAGAAGACACTCCAGAAGGACTTTGGAGACAGTTTTTAAAACAATAACAGAAATATGGACTGTTTATAGCAGATGGGTGTAGCTTCCAGATTGAAGCCGGTTCCAGAGTGTCTTAAACCCATAGACTGTATATGAAAGATGGAGATACCCAAGGCACCATCAATTGGTTAGTGAAGTCCTGTTATGATAAGTGTTTTTACTGTCACCATCCTGGTGTTTTGAAAGTAGATGTAATGAGTGAGGGGTGGAACAAACCTTGGATAACCCTCCTTCCTGATTCTAACAACTACAGTGCCTTAGAAGATAAGCATCCTGTTGGATTTAGTACTAAATCCTGAAACTAGCATCTGAACCCATTAATCCATCAGAGTGTTTGCTGAGGTTCAGAGAAAGGAAACTGACATCTTTTGTGTCTATACATGAACCTGCATTTATTTTAATGGCCAGCAGGGGGCAATGTTTCTGGTTACAACTAGAAGTCCAATTGCACAGAAGTCTACTAGAAAACAACACAGGCTTGGCTACCTTGATCTCTATCCTCCAGTAAAACATTTCCCCCATGGTCTCAGTCACTAGATTCAAGTCTTAATTTTATATACAGCATCATATTCCTTTAGTAAATTATGGCCCTATTAGAGTCAAAAAAGCGAATAAAACAGGGTGTGCTTTAAGAAAACTACGTCTCAGGCAGTTTGGGAATGTTTGGCATACAGCAGAAAGAACTGGAGGCAGTGGATGGAGAGAAGAAGATCCAAGTTTGTGACCTGGGATAGTGGTAGAAAACCTGCCAGTCATTTCAAACAACCAGTTAATGCTAATGTGCCTATCAGTGATGGCAAAGGATGGCGATGATTGACATACGATGGGGTGGTAAATGCATTAAGAGGTTGCCTCTGACCATTAGTGACAAAGCGATGCACATGGAGTGAATCACTTCCTGTATGGATGCCCCTTTAGAATCAACAAAAAACCCAAGTCTCTGCACTTGGCAGGTATCTTGAAGCACCTCTAGGTGTTTATTTTGGAGCATTTTGTGAACTAACTTTCATTTCAATGGTCACTGGGACATAAAATCTGCTCGTATAAAATCGGCAGTTAAGTGTGATGAGAACTGCTTTAAAAAATTGCCCTAAAATAAGGTTTTAAAAAACATTTTCTCCCATTTAACTTATACTCCTAACCAACATCTTTGCTGTTGTGGAGGTATCCTGCAGATTTAGACGTAGGATTCTTTGGCTGCCGTGTGTCTTTCTCTTATGACGTCTCTGCTGCAAACTGCTGTGTGTATGAACAGAATGCTGATTTATGGAGAAGAATAAGAAGATGTATTTGTTAATAATGATGGAAAACACTTGCTTTGGGAGGACCAGTATCCTTATCCATACACAAAAATCTCTTCATGAAGTTTGTTGTGGATTGACATTTAATAGTTGTGGAAAGTCACCGGGTGACATTGTTGAAACACAGGCCTCCTTTCTCAGCTTGAAAACACATTTCGCAGCCACACTAACTGCAAAAGAGAGCTGCACATTATCAACCAGTTGTGTAACCAGGAGTGAAACATTTCACTGCACAATGGAAAAATGAGGTATTCCCCTGAACCTTAAAATATCTGTTTGTTATGAGCACACAAATACAATACACTGGCTTATGCACCGTGTCTGTATCCTTGCGATTGTGCCTGTCCGGTTACAGGAATTGTATCTGAGTGATACATTTTCCTTAATCGGCTCCAGATGGGCTGCACCACTCAATTAGTATCACCTGCTCAACGTTAGCAGGCTCATATTCTTCATGCAGTCTCTTTAAGCTCTGTACTGTGGAAGCACACACTGAGTTATTCCTCTTCAAGGTATGGTTTTGGATTTTAATAACCTTATTCAAGTCCTTATGAATATTTTTCTGTTTAAACTGAAAGCGTGTGTGTGCATGTTTGTATATGCAGCTTTTTAGGTTTCAGAGGAAGTGATATTGTGTTAACGAGAAATCATGAAAACATCTTTAAAGGGCTGAAAAAATATTTGCTAACAAATGCACCTTTCACTGTGTGGAAAGCATCCGCCCTGTTTATGCAGAAATCTGCCTCAGAAGCACGGCCAATAAATACTCTTTCAGCTGTACCATGACTGTGGTCATCTCTCCGATGCACGCAGCTTTCGGTCACAAAGCCGTGTGCGGTCATGCTTTGTGAAGAGGTGCAGGAAAGCAACATTTGTGCCCAAAAAACAAAGACTGGAGTTTGTCAGGAAGCTGCACAGTGGGTGGGCTTGGAGCTGACAGCAAGCTGCAGCACCTTTATATGACGAGCTGAGGCCCAGCCTCATTTAAAACCTCTGCTTATAATTAGCGTTTATTGGATTAAAAACAAGAGCCGTGGATTAAATTCACATGCTTGTTATCTTGTTTTATTAATCTTGTAGAAAAAACTAAAGTTATGAGCGATTCTCTGAACCCTATATTCGTCTCTGTGCTGGCGGAGTTCTCACCGGCCTGGCAGCTGAGCCTGTTTGTACTTTCATGCTTAATTAGCACACCTCGCAAAGGACTCTGGGAGATTTTGACAGTCGGGAAGAATGTGCTGCCCCTGCACCAGGTTTCTCATTCAGCATCGACATATATCACAGCAAGCTTTTATGGATATTTACAGGAACCTAGTGAGATCTTTTTTCCTGCTTGAAAAAACAGTTGTCAGTCATTACTTGGCACCTGATACTGAAAAAGCTAGCGCATATATTATCACAAGCACACATTACAGCATATGAATAATGACTTGAGTGCTGTATATACTGAAGTTTAAAGGTTCAGTCTGGCTGGATTTCTAGCATGCACAATTTATAGAGCTATTTTTGGCATATCCAGTTATTAGCTTTGGTGCTTAAAGTGACGTAAGAATATCAGGAATCCCACTTTCATGTATGAAGCAATGATGCTTTTACCCTGTCAGTGCATAAATACTGGGAGCAGATGGAAATAATGGCCTGTATATAAAAGATGGATGCAGCCACTGTGACATCACCCATTAGTCTGTGGACTAACATTGTGATCATTTTTATTTTTTGGAGCCACACAATTGCCACATTTGTATTAAGATGACCGAGTGCTAAGCTGTCAGCTAATTCTAGCTAGCTTGCTTAGCGAGCTGCATCCATAGACTTTAAATGGTGGATTTCACAGATACGGATATCTGCTGTTAACATATAATTTTATTCACCGAAAAAGGCTCCAAAATACATCAACACGGAGAGGTCCACAAATCAGCATGAATGAGGTCATGTAACACGTAGCTAATAACGTGTGTTTGTTTCCATCCGCTTTTTAAGGATTGACAATAGATTGTTGATCCGATTAAGATCTGGGGAGTTTCTTGGCCATGAATCCAAAATATTAAATCGATGATCTCCAAGCCACTTAGTTACCAGTTTTTTCTTGTGACAGGGTACACCGTCATGCTGGAAAATGTGCCAACTGTCACCGAATAGCTCCTGGATCATTCAACATTTGGCTGTTTTTAGGTGGAGAAGCAGAAGCCTGCAAACTGTGATCAACTTCAATCATCTTCAATAATCTAAATAAAGTGTATGCAACACAAAATTTGCACTACTGCCAAAACCTTTGGCCACAACTCTATGGTAAGTTAAAATAACTCTCGCCTCCAGCTCAAGCTGCAACCTCCAAGGGCTAAAAAAATAAAGAAATGAAGCCAATGCCGAAGTACCAAAAACTGCAGTTTGGCCACTTGAGGCTGGCTCCAGCAGCGAGTCCGGCTCCATACGGTGCCATGTTGAATGTATGTATATGTAATCTTATAGCAGAAAAAAAGGAGGTTTCACAGCCTGGTACAAAAATAGTTTTGGTCTCTAAAAGTAATTTATCCCTTCATATAAATGTTAAACTGAGAGGTTGATCTTTTAAATATCAGTTTGTTTTATTTGTATTAAGTCTTAACAGTGTGCATCATCTGGGGCCTAAACACCACTGGGTGAAAAGTGGGTGCCAATTAGGCTACTAGCTGTCTGCCAAGTTTTACCTCCACTAATTCAAGTATAGGAACTCGAACTCCCCACTGTGTGATGTTGGAGTGTTATAGAGCATTATATTGCCTGCTGCTTAATTATACTAACAGGCAGTCCAAGAAGTCTGTGTTTTAGTGAGCAGAATTCTAGTGTTTTATTAGCCTGTTAGCACTAATTAGCAAGCATGTGTGTCTGTGCAATGCAACCATGCACTTTATAGATGGATGCCACTTGCTAACCAGATAAATTATCACTCCACACTCTATTACACGTGGACAAAAATGCTGACTTTGTGGCTTGAAATGTTGGGTCAAGAAACTGATGGGTGATGTCGAGCAGGTCAAGTTCATCTGTAATAAAGAGGATATGCGTCTGCACTATGCAATAGAATTCATGGAGTTTTCTGTGCTAAAGAACAATTAAGCCTTATATTGTTTGTGCAGATATGATCACTTTCTACTCCAAGAAGATGGAGCTGGGCATAATTCTAACTTCAGGCTTCAAAATCAGAGTCCACAACCCGGAGTGTCTATGCTCCTGTCATATTGTAAGCATAGAAAGGACAGCAATATAAGTGTTCCACTTTTTGTTTTCATAAACTTTATAACACTATCATGGGGTGGCTGTAGCTCAGTAGGTAGAGCAGGTCACCTACTGCTCGGAAGTTTAGCGGTTCAATTCCCGGCTACTCCAGGCTACATGCCAATGTATCCTCGGGCAAGATACTTGACCCCAAGTTGCTCTCCGACGCAACCGTTGGAGTGTGAATGTTAGCTAATTAAAAGCACTTAGCTTAATTAATCATGGAAGTGCTTGTATGAATGGGTAAATGTAAAACGTGTTGTATAAGCGCTTTGAGTAGAAAAGCGCTATATAGGAACTAGTCTATTTACCATTATCATGAAACTTGTAAGTATTGCACACAAGCCTACAGTGAGGCTCTCCTCATCAAAGCTAACATAATGACAGGATGTAGTATACAAATAACCAAAGCATTTCTGGTTAGGAGCTTATGGTAGCATCTTCATGTTATGATGCTGCACTGTAATCCCTGCAGAGACACCAATCCTTTATTTCCATGACAATAGCTGCTGTGTTAATTACAGTCCTTGCTTCCCTGACTTGTAGTTAGATCTTTGATACAATACAGTTTAGATTGAAGGGAAGGTGCAGAATGTGAAGCAGACATGAGTCAGCAGAATGCTTCTGACTCACGAGGCCTTGAAGCAGACTGGTAAACATGCACATTTAATTTAACACTGCTCATGTTGTCAATCATGGATGAGCAACAACCTTGTAAACAAGCATCTGTATTTTCTGTGGATAAAACCAGATCCTGCAAAACTAACAGCTTAGTGAGTGCTTCAGGCAGCAGAAATCCGAGAAAGAAGAGGAGCGAGAACAGGAACTATCATGGGAGGACAGGCCACTGCACGGCCACATAACCGAGCGAAGATCCTGTGGGACAAACTGATGATGGCTAACCAACTGGACACAGTAGTGGCGGACAAGCAGAGGGAGAAACAGATGTTTCAGCACCAAGTTAAAGCAACATCAAGAAGAAGGAACACGAGAAGCTTGAGAAATACCACCAAGTGCTGAAGAAGAGCTAGAGATGATGTGGAAGGTGAAGGTAACAGTGATCGGAACACTCGGGGCAGCGACCCCCAAACTGGGAGAACGGCTCCAGCAGATTCCAGGAACAACATCTGAGATCTCTGTCCAGAAGAGCAGAGTCCCAGGAACAGCTAAGATACTGAGCAGGACCCTCAATCTCCCAGACCTCTGGTGTGTGTGAACAAACTTTTGAGTGGTATTGTGTGTGTGTATGAATACCATAGGTAGTTTCCTCCCTTTATAAGGAAATGTGTAGGTTTGTGTCTCTTGTTCTGAGACTTCAGTGTTTGGCAGAAGTACTTGGGTCAGAATTGTGGTGTAGTTCAGCTAGATTGACTTGGATTCCAACAAAAATAAAAAAACTCAGAGGGAATATTCCTCCTAGTTTAAATGTTTGAGAAATGACTGTTACAACAGCCAAAATGTAACAAAAGAAAAAAAAACAACAATTTAGCTCAATAAAATAAATGTATCACAAAAAATAGCATAGAAAAAGTAAAAAGAATTACAGTAAAGATGGAGTTTAGTTACAGAGAAAATTTGAAAAAAATTGAAAAAAAGAGAATAAACCATAATAAGCATGTCCAATGAGTGATGCAGGGTTAGCTTGGTATGCTGAGTATCAAGAAATGTATCCACTGTAGAAGGTAAAGCAACTTTGGGCAGAACAAGTTTTATCTAATGGAGATAAATGGGAATTTGACCAGTGTCAGGGGAAAGCTCAACATCAGTTCATGGAGGCAACATTTGGTTTTCGGGATCACAATCCAACTCTGACCTGGATTCTTCTGGTCTGCGTTAACTCTCACTAACATGCCTGTTAACATGGAAGAAACTGCAAGCTGTAGCAAAGTTTGCTAAACTCCTGGGAGTGGATGTTAACTCTGCTGGCCATTTTCAGATTACATCATCAGCCAGCCTCACAAACCAAAGCTACATTATGAGCTGTCTTGCTTGTGAACTGATTGTGTGTGAGCATTATCCCCATCAAAATCAGGCCAGTTTGGAAGTCCTAGTTGGCTCTCTTGCCAAATAACTTCATCAGGTATTGTGATACTTGATGCTACTTTACTGTGTTACTATACTACCTCAAATGTGTTGATTTTAGCCGTCAGTAAATGATGTAATGGCTCAAAACAAAGCTGGAAGACCAATATTTTCCTGCTCTCTCAGCTGTTTTACAACATACATGTAACATGAAGACGGGAGTAGCACAGTGATGACTGCGGTCCATTTAAAGGCCACAGCTGTCATTAATAATAATGGCTTTCTGAGGTTATGCAGAGCTCCTTTAAATCTGCAGTAATAAATTTGCCTCCTGGTCAAAAACTGGCACAGAAATAAACTCAGCTGCATGACAACTAAAGCACGTGACACTGACAGCAAACTGGGTTTGTGTGGGACAGAAAAAGAGACTCACACAGGGAGATAGTGGTCTACCATGTGTACTGAATAATTTGTTGGGTAATTTCTCTTGCTGCTAACAATAGCACCCGTGGCCGGCCTGCAGGCAGCGTGCCGGTGGCGAGCGGTGCGCTGAGAGGCTCGGGGTGGTTAGCAAACAGTTTTGTGTGGTCTCTGAGGTCCAGCCAGACTAGTTCCCACAGTTCCTTCTTCTTGGCTGCAAGGCTGTACTTTCTATTTTGATGATTCTTTCGAAAAGGCAAACAATAGAAATGGCTGGAGTCTGATTTATAACAGCCAGGGTTAAATGTCCTCTGTTCCTGTGTGGAAACCACATAAAAGATCAGCGAGGAAGAAGAATTCCACATCGGACTTAAGGGCTTATCTTAGAGCTCGCCTGGAGCAGTCGGTGACCTCCCGGTGACCTCCTGCTCTGCTGAAGAAACCCATCACGGCTGCCAGCGGACAAACACATTGTACCTACAATTAGGAAAATACACATTACTGACAGCATCCCGAGCTTTGGTGTCATTTCTAATCCTTTTTCTCTCATCTTACAAAAAACAAGGCTGATTTCTGCTTTATTATCTTTTTGTGATAAATTATTTTCATTACAGCACAGTGTAGAGATATGGCCTGGAAAGAACTGTGTGTGAAGGAAGAGCTGATAGATCAATTGCCCGGGCTGTCTGAGAGTGCTGAGAGAAGTGGCTCTGATCTACAGCGGTGTATACACAGTGATGCTGAGCAGAGCCACCGTCCATAAGAGAACACATTCAAAGATGTCCGAGGTCAGTTCACAGCAGCTGATCATTTACAGCAGTGAAGACGTCTTTGTAGTCATTAATGATTTTTAAATATTTTACACATGTATGAATGATGAGAGCAATGAAAAGTGTACAAACACATTTGTTTCTGATCATTTTGAACTTTAGCATCCTCAGATTAATTTCTGATAGTTAGAGTGGTTCAAAGTTTGGAGTCACTGATATTTCTGCACTGATTACTCATAAAATGTGGTCTGACCTTTAATAGTCATAATTATTGACTAATACAATCTGACTAAGCTACTAAAACACAAACAGCTGCACTTCTCATGTCTTCATTGAACATGCAGTAATTGCTCACAGCTCAGGTTGGAAAGGGACGTGAACAAATTCTCCAAATTGAATTAGGAGATGAGAAAGGGAGTCTGGAGGTGTCCCTTACAAGTCTACTTATGATCAAACCGGCTTTCCATATGAAAGACTGGCTGCTGTGAACAATGACTGGATCACACTAACATTTAAAGGCCCTTACAAGAAACATGACTATAAGCCCAGGTGTTCACTGCTCCTCTTTACAAATGGAAGACAATCTTAACTTTATTACACCAAGAGGACAAAGTGCACTTCTGAAAGAGGTGGGAAAGGAAGCCAAGGGTAAATCTGTTCAACTTTCAAAATCTTTTATGTGTCCACTATAACACAAGCACTGAGTAGAAGTGGTGTTAAAGGAAAGACACCACTGCTCTCCAAAAACACATCTGGGACAAAAGTTCTGCGGTTAGATGAGACCGAGGTTCAGCTTTTTTGTAAAAAAACAAACAAACCCAAACTGCTGTATTTAGAAGAGGGGAAAAAAGGACTGCACACTAAGTTCAAAACCTCATCCCAGCTATCCACTGCTACCAGTAAGAAACTGGTAACAGTGACTGTAGCTGACACTTTAAAGTGATGTCAGCTACAGTCACGTGAAAAAGGAAAAACACATTCTTTCAGTTCTAAGGTTTTTCATATCAGGAAACAATAAAAATATGATCCGGTCCTTAACCGGTGTTAAAATAAAACCTCAAATAGAAGCTCAGATGCACAACAGCATATAAAATATAACAGTGTCATCAACAAAACCAAAGCCAAAGTGCAGATGCAGTCCTGTGAATAACTAAGGACACCCTGACTGCTTCCAGGGTAAGTAGCAGGCAGATGCTGCTAATCAAATGCACTTGATTCACTTATCAGCAAGTGTGAGCATGTCTGTCAAAGCAGAAGTTTTTGCTTGTCCAGGGGTTTGTTAACTCAGCGCCAAGGAGAAAACACATCAGTCATGATCTTAGAGAAGCAATTTTGCTGCCCACCAATCTGGGAAGGGTTATGAGGCCATTTCTAAACAATCTGAAGTCCATATTTCTACAGTGAGAAAGATTATTAACAAGTAGAAAAAATAGAAGGCATCAGCCAATCTCCCCCAGAAGTGGACATCCCCGTAAATACACCCTAAGGTCAGACCGTGCAATGCTCAGAGAAAGTGCAGCTCACACTCTAAGGGCCTCAGTTTGCATGGTGAATGTTAAAGTTCATGATGGTACAACTAAAAAAAGACTGGAAAAGTACGGCTTGTTTGGAAGGGTTGTGAGGAGAAAGACTCTTCTCTCTATAAAGAACATGGCAGCACAGTTTCAGTTTGCAAAGTTACATCTGAACAAACCATGAGATTTCTGGAACAATGTCCTTTGGACAGATGAGACTAAAGCAGAGGAGTTAATTCACAGCAGCACATTTGGAGAAAACCAAACTGTCAAGCACAGTGATGGAGGAGCGATGATTTTGGCTTGTTTTGCAGTCACAGGATCTCGACACTTTGCAGTCACTGTGTTGACCATGTACTGTACTCCTCTGTATACCAAAGTATTCTGTAGTCAAATGTGAGACAAGGCAGCAAAAGCTTTGCTGAAATGTGGGCATGCATTATCCCAAGTACGCCAACAAATCTACAAAAGAAAGGCTGAAAAAGAAAAGAATCAAAGTGTTGCAACGGCCCAAAGTCCAGACCTCAACCCAATTGAAATGCTTGGACCTTAAGAGAGTTATGCACGAAAGAATGTCGGCAAACCTCAATGACCTGAAGCAATGTAATAAAAAAAGAGCGGGCCAAAGATCCTTTCCAGCTATGTTAGAGACTGATGAAGTCATCCAGAAACCCTGACCTCTTCTATACACTGAGGGTAAAGCCCTTCTAAATACACCTGTTATGCATCCTCAGTTATATCTCCTCCAGCATGCCTCCTCTTTCCTCTGTCCTTCAGTGGTTTATTTCTGGATCACAGGCAGGAGAACAGAGGAGATAAAGAGGGACAAATTAGGGAGAAGCCCAATGAAGCATGATGCAGGTATCAACTTAGTTTGGGGTTTCTTTGCTACCCCAGTGTCTGGGCACCTTGAAGTCAATAAGAGAACAATGGCACAAGAAAATATTAGGGCAGCAGTCCTGATCTGAAACTTAAGAGGTTGGTTTATGCAACAAGAAGACCCACAGCACAGCAGAACATAGATAAATCAACAAGAGACTGGTTGAAAATGAGGAAAAATCATGTTCTGAAACGGCCAAGTTAGAAACTCCAGGCCTCAGATCAGCTGGGATGCTGTGGCTGGACCTGGAGGGGGCTGTTCAATCAAGACATCCCAGAAATATTGATGAGCTGAAACAGTTTTGTAGCAGTGACTAACCTGAAATTCCTCTCAAGCAGCTAAAGGAAACTTCAGTCCTTGTGACTTCCCGTTTTCCTGTCTGCACTGTGAGGAATCACTGGCTGTGTTCAATAAAGACATGAAAAGCACAACTTTGTATGTTATTAATTTAGTCAGAGTGTGTCTGTGATTATGATTTAGATAAGGATCGGACCACATTTTATGAGTAATCAGTGCAGAAATCCTACTAACTCCAAAGGCTTAACAAACCTTTCTCGTAGCTCTATATCAGTCATAAAATTTGCATCATTATTATTTGTAAAAGCTGAACTCATGAACCGCACCTGATTTTAGAGTGGAAATAAACTGTGTGCAGTGACATTAAATGTAGCTCAGTAATGGTTCACACAGTCTATTTAAAACAGAGCTAAATATATCCAGATGTGCAGCTTCTTGAAATGTAAATATGATCGATATCTGAAATGCAAAAGCACTTGGACACACTGATAAATATCTGCATATGTATGATCACAGATGTTCCAGAGGGATCTGCTGTGTAACTTTATCTATGCTCAGATTTGTTCTGTCAAAATTGATACATTCATGCACTCGAGATTTTGTAAGCAGGAATCGGTCCAATTTGTTCTTAGATATACAGAGTCAGACAGCGTTTCAAGTGGGATAACATTCAGGAATGTTTTAAACGGTGCAGAAACATCAGCGTATTTATCGCTGATCCACATCTGAAGAGAACAAACCAGAACATTCCTCCAAATTTTCCCAAAATTCTTCGTTTACGTCAGAGAGCATAAATATCTGCGTTTGTGAGCATGTTCCATTGTCAGCAGATTGTGGTACACTATCATATGTCAATCTTGTCATGAGAGTTTTGTAGCTTATGAAGACAATTATATTGTATTTGATGTGGTAAGCTTTTTAAAAAAAAATCCATTTGTTGTTTTTCATGATTTTATTTTGTACATAAAAAACTTGAGAAATGATTTTGTGTTTGGCTGAAAAGTGGATGTTTTTGTTAAAAGCAAAATGTAAGAAAATGCAGTGAAGCGTCAGATGAAAATATATCTGAGTGAGGATGAGAGGGCAACTTTTCTTAGAATATCGCCACCATATTTTGTCCATTGTTTCCCATTATTTCAGATGTGACCAGAGCTCCTTCAATGACATCTTCTGCAATGATTGACTGGCAAATAAATTCTGGCAACTGTTTATCTGTTTATGATGAACAGTAACAGAGTAACACCTCAATTCTTCAAGATTCAACCAGGTGCTGAACACATTCCTCAGAGATTTTGGTCCATGTTGACATAATAGCATCACACAGATGCTGCACATCCATGATGTGACTCTCCCAATCCACCACACCCCAAAGGTGCCCCAGTGGATTAAAATCTGTTGACTGTGGAGGCCATTTGGGTGCAGTGAACTCACTGTCACGTTCAAGAAACCAGTTTGAGATGATCTGAGCTTTGTGACGTAGCATGCTATCCTGCTGTGAGCAGTCGTCAGAAGGTGGATGCACTGTGGTCATAAGGGGATGGACACAGTCCATCCTTTGATAGTCCATCGCTCCATCCCTCTGTTAACACTAAGGGGCCCAAAGTGTGCCAAGAAAATATCCCCCACACCATACACCACCAGCATACTGTACAGGTGATACAAGGCAGGATGGATCCATGTTTTCATGTTGTTTATGTCCAATTCTGACCCTACCAACAGAAACCAAGACTAAACTAGACCAAAAACATTTTTCCAGTCTTCTATTGTTCGGTTTTGGTGAACCTGTTTGAACTGTAGCTTCACTTTCTTGTTCGTAGCCGACAGGAGTGGCACCTGGTGTGGTCTTCTGCTGCTGTAGGCCATCTGCTTCAAGGTTTGAGGTGTTGGGCCTTCAGAGATGTTCCTCTGCATACCTGGGCTGTATCGAAGCAGGCTAGCCGTTCTCCTCTGGCAGCAACAACAAACAAAATCACCTCAGTTTCCCATTTTCAGTTTAAACTCCAGCAGGTCATCTGGATCATGCCTACATGCCTAAAAGCATTGAGTTGCTGCCATTTGACTGACTGATTAGATACTT
>JASGAU010390341.1:0-17283 GCA_030220045.1 Australoheros facetus
ATATATATGTATATATTACAGCATGTTCAACTGACTGACAGCAAATTCTGATCAAAAATGCATACTTCAGCATTGGCTTACATTATGTTTGACATGCTGCTAGTTACAAGCATGCACTGCCTCTTGGTTTTTAGTCTGATCCGCCTCTTTTGCCATGTTTTGTTTCAAATCAGAATGCCAACGGGGAAAACACTTAGCTTGAGGTTTCACAACCAATGAGCGATATCAAAGTGGCAACACCATCTTTTACATAGTCAATAGCAAACAAATGCACTCAGTACCGATCAACTCGCTATGGTGAATTTGCCCTGTTGAATTTCTGCGCCCACCGATGGACGGGCTATCTCTTCCAGCTGGGGACATGGACCCCTTTGAAGTGCTACACGTGGTACATTCAGAAAGTCTTATTTGTCAGTGCCTTCCAAAACACCCCATAAACCCACTATGAAAACACTTGAGAAGAGTTTTCTGCTCTGTTACCTCCACGGTTATTGTTAACTACAAGCATTTAGAAATGCTGAATAATGCAGGAACATCCTCTGTACTCACCATCTCTTCTGTTGAGCTTGGCATTGTAGGCAGCATAATTGACTGAGGACTCAGAGGAGCTCTGAAAGGATGAATGGGGTAACGCTGATACCAGAGGACCATTGCAATTATCTGTGAAAGAAGAGACAAAACACCAGCAATTCAGATGCTGCTATTGTAATATCATATATATATCACATGTGTGCTTTACATCTTATTGCATGTATCGCTATACTTATTCATCAGACAGTAAAAACAGAAGATGGATCCTGGTTTAGTTACACATTTTAGGTTAAAGTGTACCTTGGACTGTCAATGGGGAAGTTTTAAAGGAAGAATTAGAGAGAAAATAACACGGCTGCATCACTTCTCAGAC
Organism: Australoheros facetus; assembly: GCA_030220045.1. NCBI lineage: Eukaryota > Metazoa > Chordata > Actinopteri > Cichliformes > Cichlidae > Australoheros > Australoheros facetus. Next base: position 905 of record JASGAU010390341.1, read on the forward strand.
GGCTCAAACAGTCTATTAACCCCTGCAGTGACCCTTGAAAGCTGCACAGAAAATGATGTGGCTCCTTTTGTGTTTGTGTGTGCTCTTTTTAATCCCACATTTTGAGATTACATCACATCCAACAGACAGGAGCAGATTAAGAGTCCAGTGATCTAAAGCTGTCAGTCCTGTCTTCATCTGATCCACTCTGCTTACCAGAAGAGCCCTGAGTCACACAACAACAGCCTCTTTTCAGTGGTTGGCTTTGCTTGAGTGCAGGGCTGCATTAAGACCTGTGGCTGAGAACATAATGAAAACTGGCATCAGCCTGATTACAATTATCCCTTCACTCTTTCAATCAGTGTGGCACTCACTCTTCAGAGTGCGAGGGAGGCCTTTTTGTTTTTGGATGCCATTCTTTTTTGTGCTCAGATGGATTCTAAGCACATCTGGAGCTGCAATTGGCCATCCATCTGGTTGAAAAGAGCACAGCAGAAGTGACAGCATGAGCTCGCTCTCTTTTTGGATGTCCCACTGAATTTCAACTGACCTGATTTGACTTGTCTCAGATCACTTGCCAAGAGATTTTTCTAATCCTGATTTCAAGTGTGACTAAAGTGGATCAAGCTTTTTGTCCAAGACTTAAATTATGGCTGAGCTGCAGTGCAGTTGCACATGTTCATTGGGGAAATGAGTACACTGGCATGGCATCGTGACACTACCACAAGAACTGGGGTTATTATGTAAGCACATTCGTCTTAATCTATCAAAATTCTCCTTGATCCTGTTTGATTCCCTCGGAATCACTCACCGTTCTTTCAATCTGCATCCACCCTTTCCTCAACAGTTTTTCTCTTTTCTGGTGAAGGAGCAGGAAACTTTAAAAGCCCAGTCAATAGCTTTGTGCCGTCATTCAGTCCTCACTTTTACAACACCATATACGATGAAACCTTGACAGCTTTGAAGATGCGAGACAAACCAACGATACTTTGATATTCTGACACATGTTCTCAAATTGGCAGGTGATGTGAAGTGCTGTGTGAGTGCAGAGAAAGTTTCTCCATGTGTAAATTGTGCGTCTCACAAACTCTGTTGTTGTTGTTTACAGATTTTGGTCTTGAGCCAAATGCCCGGCTGTCAGTCAGGAAGACTTGTTGAAGGAGGATAATTTGTCTGCAAAGCTGCTCCATGGCTTGGGATAACTGAAAATCCTCTGAAGCTGACTCACAATCTCTATGTAAGGCACAGACACTTGAATTTTATAGCCAAATGAACCCTGACTATGAACACATCCAAACAAGTGCTAGCAGAGAAGGAACACTTAATCTCTCTTGAAATCAAAATTACATCAACTGCCATAGACCAATAGCTGCCAGCTGCAGTCACAGAAGTGCTAGAATGATGTATTTCTGTACAGACCAACAGAGAGCTGGTAAAGATGAGTAGTGTTGACACTCCAGGGCTTGAAGTGCCATTCTCAGGGAACATTTGAAATATTTACACATATGCTGTATTTCCAACTACAGTTGTGGTCAGAAGTTTACATACACTCATGGGCATGAATGTCATGGTAATTTGGAGCCTTGAACTGTTCTTTTTCCAGGATGGAATAATTGTACAGCACACATCTTTAAAAAACAAGAACTGGGTTCTTACATAATACTGTGAAATTATGTTGGATTTTCTCTAATGTACACAGTAGCCATCAACGAGTTACTCAAAATATACTCAAAATTACTATAACATCCATGGCCATATAAACGTCTGACCACAACAGTAGTTGTCTGTGATAACATTTTTGAAAGAAAAACAAAAAAGACATATTATTTGACAGCTAATGAAAACAGAATAATTTCCTATGAATCAATGCAGCATTGCATTCAGTGCATATGTATTTGCATTAATGAATATAATGCAATATGCATTTATATTCAATGCAGCTATTTGAATGCAGCTTTGCATTCAAAACATTTAAACCTTTGTCTAAATACTTTCTGATAGCAAGTAAACTAAAACCTAAGATCTAACCTTTGTTCTGGAGAAAAATTTCATATTTTTTAAGAGAAATGAATGCGTCTGAGTTAAAATGCTTAATTTTTAATCCCCTAAAGACTATAGCGAACATTTTTTAAAAGCCAAAAATCACATTTTGATGTCACAAAGGGTCAACCCTGCGAGGTTTAATATAATAATTCTAACATTGTGGCTTTTTTTAATGTATTATAAAAGCTTTTTTTAGGACATAGATTTGTTCTCAGAATAATACACTCTACTGTAGTTTATACCATTTATAGGAGAACTATAATATTCTTCCATTCAGTGTACAGAAACAATGCTTTTTCATCTTATTTTTACCACAGCCATACTCACTGAGTGTGTTTAAACATAGGAATCAGAAAATTTCCATGCTGGCTCTTTTGGTGACACCTCTGCAGCAAAACAAAGTATTGTTGTTTTAGTAAAGGAGCCGGGCAATAATAGTTTTTTTTTTCTCCATCATTTTGTGAGCAGGTGCTCTTCATCCAGCAGCTAACAGGGGCTGCTTCTTGCTCCATTACTTGCTGTATTACCAGCTGTCCAAAATTGATGAAAATCACTTTTTTCTGGATACATAGTTTTGATGAGTAATAGCAGTAAGTGCTTAGCTCTCTGATAAACACATTTCATTTCCTGTGCATACTTAATGATAAAAGTCAACTTCTCTTTCACCAGTTAAGCCTCTAAGGTCCACGTCCAACATGTCAAACTCAAGGCCCGATACAAATTATATCAACAAGATAATTTCATGGCCCCTCAGCACATGGCACTGACAAAACTCATGCTACAAGTCCCATAATGCAGCGCAACAGCTGTTGTTCCGATCAGTACCTGTGAGAACCAATCCCTTCTTCCCACTTCTCTAACAACACACCAATCAGGGATAAGCAGATGAATACAAGTCAGAGTTCATACAGTGACATTTAAGCTAGCCCCTAAAAGAAATGGCCAAACGAAAAGTTGATTTTTAAAAAGAGGTCGGAGGCAGAGCTTCTGTATGTTGCCATTGTCAGCAATCCTGTGTGCCTTAAAGAATATAACATGAGACAAAACATCACGAAATGCACAAAAACCTGGAAACACAGCAGAAGCTACAGAAGGCAAATGAGTTTTAGAAGAATCTGATATCACAGCACACTATGTTCACAAAAAACAGCCGTGAAAGCAAGATTTTTAGTGGCAGAGGAGATATCCAAATCAGCCCAGTGTGCAACATCAGAGCACAACATCAGAGCGCAACATCAGAGTGCAACATCAGAGTGCAACATCTTGTGTCCAAACAAAAACCAAGCATTTTCAAACATTAGCAGAAGCTGAAATACTGTTGCTGATCGAGTATTTGCACTTGCTACTGATTAAAAAAACACATTTGATATACAAGGGAAAATATTTCATTACATACATACAAAATCATGTTTGATATGTATTCTGATCTGGACTAGGTAATTTGTTAAAAACAAAAAGATGCTGCATAGTTTGATGGAATAGAGAAAATTAAAGAGAAAGTGAAAAAATTATGTGGCAGGCTAGTCTGCTTTGCTGAAATTTACTGAAGCAACTCAAAATGGTACTCAGTAGTTTGTATGATCCCCATGTGTTTTTATGCATGTCTGACAACATCGGGGCATGCTCCTAATGAGACAACAGATGGTGTCCTGGGGGATCTCCTCCCAGATCTGGACCACGGTATCAACAAGCTCCTGGACAGTCAAAGGTGTAACCTGGCTGCGTCTAATAGACTAAAATATCAGACAGACCAAAACATAATGTCCCAGAGGGGTTCTGTTGGATTTAAGTCAGGCGAGAAGTGCCCAGTTAATGGTATCAATTCCGTCATCTTCCAGAACTACCTGGAGACTCTCACTACATGAGGCTGCGCTTTGTCATGAATCAAGAGGAACCCAGGACCCACTGCACCAGCGTGGGTTTGACAATGGGTACAAGGATTTGACCGAATACCGCTACAAGCTGAAGGTTAGGAGCACTTCTCAAACTCCAACCCCCAATGTATGTGGCAAGGCATTCAGGTCATCAGCAACTACAAGCCCATCAACCCCTCCCTCCCTCCCCTCCTCTGATATCTCCTTCCTCAACAAGCTTAATAACTTCACTTTGAGAAGGACAACCAAGAATCTCCAATCAAGGGAGAACTGACTGCTGACCACCAACCCCTAATATTCTCCCACACTGATGTCAAAGAAGTGCTGAGCAGCATCAATGCACACAAAGCGGCAGGTCCTGATGGCATCCCCGTACGTGTGCTCAGAGCATGTGCAGGGGAGTAGGCGGGCATCCTAACGGACTTATTCAACCTATCCTTAGCCCTGACCTGCTTCAAATCTACCTCCATTGTGCCAGTACCGAAACACTCCTCCCTAATGTGCCTAATGACTACCGCTCAGTAGCACTTACTCCCATCATCACAAAGTACTTTGAGCAGCTGGTTCTAGCACACCTCAAATCCTGTCTTCCCCTCACCCTGGACCCACCAATTTACCTACCGCAAGAACAGGAGCACAGAGGATGCAGTGTCCTGCACGCTGCCCTCTCACACCTGGACAATAAGGGTACGTACGCCTGAATGCTGTTCTTAAACTTTAGCTCAGCATTCAACACTGTCATCCCCTCAAAGTTAATCATCAAACTAAAGATTCTGGGCATCAGAGCTTTTATCTGCAACTGGCTACTGGACTTTCTGACCAACAGGCCCCAACATGTTTGGATAGCCCAACACTGCTCAACCACTCTTTTGCTAAACATTGGAGTACCACAAGGCTGTGTGATGAGTCTGTTCTTCTACTCCCTCTTCACCCATGACTGCAGACCTGAACATGTTTCCAACACCATTTCAAGTTTGGGGATGACACCACAGTGATTGGCCTCATCAGGAACAATGATGATTTGTTCTACAGGAAGGGGGTGGATCGTCTTGTCGTGCGGTGCGACAACAACACTCAAAAAACCAAAGAGCTCATCGTAGACTTCAGGAGGAATGCAGACACTCACCCACCCATCCACATCAATGGCACCGCAGTGGAGCATGTGTCATTCCCAGGTATCCACATCTCACAGGACCTCACCTGGACAACCAACTGCTCTAGCCTGGTCAAGAAGGCTCACCAGCACCTCTTCTTCCTAAGGACTCTGATGAAAAACCAACTCTCTTCAGACATCCTGGTGAACTTCTACCGCTGCACCATCAAGAGCATCCTAACCAGCTGTGTTACGCTCTGGTACGGGAACTACTCTGTTTCAGATAAGAAAGCATTGCAGAAGGTGGTGAAAACCGCTGAGGGCAACACCGGAGCCTCGCTTTCCACCATCAGTGACATCTACAGGAAGCATTGTTTCAGGAAAGCAACTATCATCACAAAAGATTCCTCCCATCCAGCAAAAGTACTGCCCTCCGGAAGGCGCTGCAGGAGCCTCCGGACAAAACCACCAGGTTTTTTCCCCACAGGTGTCTCTAGGCCACTAGGCTGAAGCGATATACCAGAGAAGCAGAGGCTAAGAAGAAAAATGTCCTGTTCTTCAAAGATCCATCCAGTGTGTAGAGGTATTACGGTTCACCTCAGAAAACTAATAGCCATGGTATAGAAGCCACAGTTTTGTGAACGAATCACAGGGTTATTGTACCGAAGACAAACACAAATTTCCCCATATTGGCCGTGGGCAGCTCATGTGTTTCTGCTACTGTTTATGTATAAAAGAATTTTGTACACACTATATTTTGACATATTTTAATAATAAACACTTAGCAATGAATCAGGAACAAAAGATGGGCATGTGTTAATTAAGTACTTTAGGTTCTTACATCTATTTACTGTGGAGCAGGCTGTGAAACTTTGTGAAAAGAGTCCGAAACGAGTCGATAAGTTAAGAGAAGCTCACTTTTGTCCTATGACTGCGATGCTGTCGGTAACCGCTGCTATTTTAGTAAGCGCTGCTCATTTGGCCACTGTTAGTCTGTGTTGCTGAACTTTCTTCGAGGTGGCTCTAATGTTGTGGACGACTTGGACACTTGGACGCTTGGACTTGGATGCACAAAAACCTCTCATATGTTATGAGAATGTAACCAAACTGTTTATCAGGGGAACGTGTGATTTTTAGGACATTCAAGCCTAACATTAGCTGGCATAATGTTAGCATATAACCAGCTGTTGTTGATTAGCTGGATCCTGTCAGCTGTCCATGAATGGGAGGGGTGCATATCTGATCTACTGAAAATCAGTAATTGCAGCAATATTGGGAATAAATAAGCATGAGGTGATATGTAGATACTGATTAATTCTGTTTTTAATGAATCTCATTAGGAGAGGATTATTTCGTCAGCTTTTTTTCTGAAGAATGGTGTGTTGCATTGTGTTTTGGTAGTGAAACAGACCTCTCAGGTGAAATGTAACAAACACTGATCAACTGGTCATCAGTTATTTTTTACTCATTTTTTTTTAATTGAAATGTTTTTGTTATTGGAATAAAGACGTTCTAAGTAATTTCATATATTCAACTATTTCATCTATGCAACTAAATTGAACTGCAATTCATTAAACCGTGGCTTCTGAATTGAATCGTGGGATTTTCCCCTATCAGTGTGCACTCTCAGCTACAAGGGAACAATAGCACAAGGGCAGACCCACCTAGAGCTGAAACTGAGCAACACTGAAAGAACATCTGGGAGAAAGAAGTGCCAGACAACAAAAAACACCAACCTACCACTGTCCCAGAACAAGAGCCAGTGAATATCATAAGGGCAGACATCCAACGAGTCTCCAAAATGAAGAGCCAGAAAGAAACAGGACCTGATATGATCCACCTACTGGTTGAAAGAGCTAATGGCACGCCATGATCGACTGGAAGAACAAATAAGAGGGCTGCTAACAGCAGGTACTCATCCGGACTGGCTAACACAGGGCAGACCAATCCTCATCTTGAACGATCCCCAAAAGGGTATGGTACCATCAAACTGCCAGCTAATTACCTGCCTCTACACAACATGGAAGCTTCTCTCAGGCATTGTATCAATGAAGTTGAGTAGGCACATGAGCCAATACATAGGCACAGCAAGGCATTGGAAATAACACCAGAGTGCCAAATCACCAGCTCTTGGTTGAAAGAGCAGTACACCAGGACTCAAAGACCAGGCATACTAACCTGAGCGCTGCCTGGACTGACTACAGGAAAGCCTGCACTGCAATGTCCCACATTCATAAGGAGCTCAATGAGACCGTGGTAGACAACACGGGAGGCCAACTCCAAGGCAGTCGCACAAGTTATCATCAAGTGTGGAATATACCAAGCTGAATCACTGTCAGGCAACTCAGCCAGCTCATTGCTAAGAGTGGATAGGGATACAGATTCAGGAGTGGAGTGACCATCAGCCACCTCCAGTACACGGATGACGTCAAGCTGTATGCCAAGAGTAAGTGAGACACTGAGTCAATGATTCATCTCACCAGGATCTACTGTGAGGACATCTGGATATCATCGGAACTAGATAAGTGTGGGCAAAAGGTAGACAGATGCCACTGATGTCAAGACATGAAAACTCTTCACAATGCAAGGAGGTCTCCACNGTGCAAGAATGCCTCCGGCAGATTTCAGGCACAACATCAGACGTCTCGGCCGAGAAGAGTGCACTTCCATGAACAGGTACGGTGCTGCACAGAACCCTCAAACTCACAGGCTTCTTGAAATGTCTCAGGGCAGTTTGGGAGGTATATTGAGCCAAAATACACATGTACAGAATCATCAGTCCAATCTAATAAAAACCACTAAAACACCTTTTACTTTTGAGCTTTGGAATTTGCACCAAAATAAAAAGATTTTAATGTTATTGGGGAATTCTCAAATATTTCAATTCAGGATTCTTTGAGTGCCAAATAGCTAAACGCTTAGGCTTTAAATTGCTCTAAACACTCTGTTGCCTTTGCTGGGCTCTGTATAATGTCACGGAGAGGAGATATTCATAATACAGCCATTTCAGTTCTGTTTAAACCTATTTATTCACCAAGGCCCTGTTAAGGATAAATATGGATTTTAACTGTGTGTGGTACAGGAATAAAAGCACTGAGCACTGAGCTACAAATAAGAACAGGTTACATTTAAAATGCACAACTGTCTGTAATGTAGGGCTTCAACGATTCATCAATTAACCAGAATACCTTGATTATAAAAAAATCCTCAATGCAATTTTTTTTTACTTCGATCCTTCGTTTATTCCACGACTCTGTAGTGCTCAGTTGTCACCGTGTGTGTAGTTTAACATGAAGCTGGAGCTTGTCAACACAAACAGTGAAGAACAAGGAGGCGGAGTTCAGCAGCGAAAGAATTTTGCTGGTGGGAGTTCGTAATTAAACCAACTGCTCAACAAATTCCAACAAGAAGAAAAACAAACTTTGCAGCTGCTGTTTGTTTTACACAGCAGAAACCTACAGTAAAGCTGCACAAGTGCAAATAAAAGTGTATTTATGCAGATGAACTATTACTTTAGTCTGGCATGATGTTTAAATTAAGCCATTTCCTGAAGGCTGACAGCACCCATCCCACTTTCTGTCACAGTGATGCCTGCAGCAAGCAGAGGTGAGTCTGGGGGAGGGGGGGTACGAGACCATATTTATTTCATGGCTTTAGTAACATTATTTTTTCATATTTAGTTGACATAAAACATAACATATGCTCATCCAGGAGATACAATACTGTCGGAACTCTTCTTTTTTTGCCTCCTAACAATGTAAGAAAGCCTTCAAAATTCATCTTATGCCTTGGTTTATGTTGTATTTATACCTCATTTTATATGGCATTACAGTACTTGTGATTATTTATTTATTTTTGCATTGAAGAAAATGTTTTCTTTAAAACACATGATTTGAGTATGGCATGTAAATACAATGAAAGAGGTTGTCTGTGCAGGTTCTCAGTCATCCAGGTCATAAAAGTCTCTTGAGCTTGAAAAAAGAGCGACTGGACTTCCTGAAGATGTTCCACCGCTCATCCAAAAGGCTTCTTCTGTTTTCAAGCTCCAGAGAATGAAAGGGGTTGTTTTTACGGTTATTGTATGCAGTTAAACTATTAAAAACATTGGAATTCCTACAATGGAAAATAATGACCAGCTGATTTTGAAAGACCCGTGTTTCTCTTTGTCTGAATATTTATTATTGCTCATTAATAAGACAAATGTATTTGTATCCGATTGATAAATCAATGGAATAATCAACAGAATATATAATTACAAAAATAATATATAGCTGCGGCCCTGCTTTAGTTTTTTTAGTAATTAATTTTAAAGCTCATTTTGAAGGTGCTTCACTTGTTTTTGTAGAAATTTTTGTGATTAATTTCACACTTGAGTGTCTCTAATTAACAGGGTGAAAAGTAAGTATGGCAGATTATTGAGAAAATTATTATAGTGTATTTTTTGATTTTCTACTATACCAAAAATAAACTGAACTATGATCTCAAGCAATGTTACATACAAATTTTGCATACTAAAATGTATGAGAAGTAAGTGTGTGCTTTATTTGTCATAATAACACTGGAGCATCATGATAGACAGAAAGAAGCTACAGTAAATCGAGCATTGCTGCACAGACAAATCCTGAAAATCAGATCGATTATTTGAGGGTTTTGGTCTTTTCACAGCATTTGCTGGCAATGAAAAATACAGACTATTGCCAGCCTTGTCCTCTAATGCTGCACAATAACCTCACATCATGTACTTCATTAAACAAAAAATATATTTATCTTCTCACCACTGAATCCCCATGAATAACTACAAACCCGTTTTGATTCAGAGTGATATTTCATGCTCCTCATTTCATCATGTAATCAATACCTGTGTCATGTAGCTTTGTTGAAATCTTTTTGATTGAAGTTTTTTGCTGCAGAATTTACTTTAAAACGAGATCTGTGCTCTGCATTAACTGTACCTTAGAGTCAGTGTTTGAATGAGGGATTGACTCGGCCATGCTGTAAACACTGCCCCTTTCCCAGCACACTGCACAGGTGCTGTACCAAAGAGAGCTCAAATTCAGGCATCATAACAAAGTGCATTTGGTAGCACCATTTCTTGGATAATTTAAACTAGTTGCAGATGCATCACTACATCTGAAGACGACTACAACACTACACAAACAGATAAACATAGTTCACCACATATGAGGAAAACTGAGACATTGTATCTGAGAGGAAACTCAGAGTTCAATACGAAAAAAATCCAAAGGGATTTCCTAAAAATAGAACATGTAATAAGGATAGGGGAAGGGCAGAGCAAAGTGGAGCACGCGTCTCAATCTGGTCTGATCCATTTTACTGGGTGGCTCAAATCCATGTGATTAAACTCAACAGCTCCTCAATTACATAGATAGCTTAAAGGAACATTCTGTACAACATTTTACTGAAGTCTTCCAAGACAGCAGAAGGTGTCAGCTAGGGATGCAGTGGTCTGATTTGATAGCGATACCTTGGCTTCCCATTTCTGAACAACTCTGATAACCAGTGTTAAATAATCAGCTGCACTCCTCCCTGTGAGGAACAGACCAGGAGTCTCTCTTGTATGTGAAGGCAACATCAGTCTTGATTTAAACAGTGCTTTCTTAACTTTGTAAAGTAAAATGTAATAGATAATTATATGGAAAAATATACATTTATTGGATTGGTACTTTAAAAAAAAAAAAAGAACAAATGATGTGGGTTCATAATAAAAATATAATAAAAAAAAGTCATGTCAGACTATGTGAGTAACACTGCATACAGCTGTCAATTCCAGTCGAGCTAATTTCTCCTTCTGCTACATGTGCTGGGTGTACAGTGGAGCAGATGAGAGACAGGTGTAGTGGAGATAATATTAATTTACTTGACAACTAGCTATGTTTCTGTAAGTGCAATAAAAGCTTCATAATGACCACATGTTGCAAAGCTGGGGAATACTGAGAGTGAGAGAGACGGGGAACGACACTGAGTCGTGGTAATTCACTTGACACTTTGTGGTTAAATTCTTCCTTTACTGTTAGTTTCCTTTATGCTATGTTAACTCTTCTGCTAAAACATGAAGTGAACACATAACAACATAGATTCTATCAAAGAGACTGGCCCACTGTCATCGGTACTCCATCCAGCTCAGAAACAGACCAGTATCTGAGCCAGACATCAGCTATGTTATCTGACCTGTCAGGCACACTTGCATTAGCATGCACCCAACACCATACTTTTTTCTTTGTCTGCTACTTTAGGTCTAATTGGCACAAATGAAAACTTTTTATTCTTTTTTTTTTTTTTTGTACAGAGAACATAAAGCCAAAAAGATGTTTGTGTTATTTTGAAATACTTTGAAATGCCCTGGGGTAACTCACTGCGTGGGTTTTCTCTGGCTTCCTCCCACAGTCCAAAGACATCCATGTTAGGTTAACTTTTGAGTCTGAATTGGCTGGAGATGTGAATGTAATTTTGAATGGTTGTCTGTCTCTTTGTGCTAGCTTCTCAGTGACCTAAAATTGGTCAAACAATTACAAAAATGGATGGATGGCTTGTCCTGTCCATACTCTCACTCAGTGGGGCTTTTATTTAATTGAATTTTAGTTTTTTGTCCATCTGAGAAAATGATCAATTTACAATGAAACAATCCTCTTATTTTTAATTCATAGATATCAATTACTTCTTGAAAATAGTTTGCTTCAATGTCTTGAATTACAGCTGCTATGCTTTCAAAAACTTAAAGAAGTCCAGTCACCTTTTTCTCAAGCTCCAGAGACTTTGCTGATCTCTCAGAGTGCCCAGAGGAGAATAAGACCTACTGTACCAGCTGAAGTCCAAGATGACTGAGTTTAGACTCACTTGAGAGGCAGCTGTATTATATTCCTCAATTTTTTTACAAAGTAGGCTAATTAGGAACTTATACCGGTTTTAATTTCATGCATGATGTGAATTTTTCAAATACAGCTACACCAATGAAGAGATAAAACTTTTTGTTGTTTTTTTGGCTTTAATGTATTATAATACTGCCCATGAGCAGCAGTGAAGAGCATGTGGGGAGGGGGTTATCCAAATACTTTTAGTCACCCCTGGGTTAGTAGATATAATAAGATATAATAAATATTACATCAAAATTATGTTTCGATATTAACAATACTCATAAAATCAAAACAATTGGACTCATGCTGTATGACAGTGATATTCTGTAATTCTCTTTAACATTTCTATAACTAGCGTTTGGTAACCATGTCCTAGAAAAAACACATACAATTTCCATATTACATAATGTCTTTCTTTTTATATAATCTTTAACCATAAGCCAGATATAATGCATACTTACAAGGTTTTCATATCATATTAACTTCATGCCTGTACAGGAATATTACTACAAAATGCACCCATACCACATAATCCTCTGATGTCAATGCATTATGTATAACATCACTATAATCATAAGGCATGTTGTTTACATTTGAGCAATATTGCTGAGCAGCAGGTATGGCTTTAATATCACTCAATGATGAATCATAGTTTGTACTATTTATGTCCATGAGTCATTCCTGACCAACATGTTAGACAGTGCTCAGCCAATCAGAAGTTGTCATCGCAGGCTAATTAATAAGGCTGAAACCTAGAACTGATGTTCCTATAAATAGACTGGCTGTGTACCTACAAATTTGGGATTCCCCAGGTCAGTTGATAGATATATGGAATCCCCACTTTTGCCATTTCAATAATGGCCAAGTGGGTATAGTAAGTAGTGACTATATTACTCACCAGTCTGTTAAATACTGACTTTATTGCTCTCTACTAAATACTACAGTTTTGCTAATAGAGTCTATGAGTAGATTATTTCTTGTTAGTGTTACTTTGTCAATCCCAGTTAACATCGAGGTGGGCTACACCCTGGATCATCACAGGGATAATTGGACTTACATGACAGATGTGGGATTAGACAGTAAAGAAGGTAAAATTAAGAAGGCCAGAAAAACTCCATCTCTCAGACTAACATGTCACAAGAATGCTTTAGAGCTGACCTCCAAACTTTATCTATGAAAGTGACAAATTAGTCATTAATACAAGAGAAAATCTCATCCCTCTTTTCTCAAAGCCATCTTTATTATTGATAGAATTATGACAGTATTTAACAAAAGCATACATAAAAAAAATTGAAGTGTTTACTATAAGTATTTAATAAAACAGTATTATCAAATAGTTCAGGCCTTTTATGTGTGTTCTTTCCAGGCTGAGGGGTCAGAGACCCCTAAATTGGTCAAGTGGCCCACTTTCTAAAAGCATGTACACCGATCAAGCATCACATTATGACCACTGACTGGTGAAGTGAATAACTCTGATCACCTTCATCGTGGCACCTGTTAGTGGGTTGAAGCAGTGCGATGATTTATATATATATAAAGCTCTGTTGTCAGGGATCATCTGGCCAGCTCTGAGTTTCTTGTTGACATTTCATTATAACTTGGTTAAAATTATTTTACATGCTGCAAATATAAGCTTTTTTTTTTTTTTTTACATGCAGCAAATCAATTGTTGGAGTAGGTAAAATTCATACAAAAATTCATACTAAGAAAATATATTTTAGATGAAAAATACACTCTTTGGCATTATGTAAAGCTTGAAATGCAACAATTTGTCAAAAAAAGATTAGTGCATAAAAGTTTTTGACAAGTTGCCACAGCCTATGTTTTACTGAAAGATTTTTTAGACAGTCCAAAAACACAGTTTTAATCTGCACAGCTCTGAAATAAACTGTATATTTTTACTTCATAACTGAGTTAAACTATTTATCAAAGTTGTCTTCTTGTTCTCTGAGTGATTATTTTTGATTTATTCTTTCAACAACAAAGAACAAAGTCTGCATGCCAGAAATGGATTATTGAATGCTCTCCACTGTTGGAGCAAATTCAGCCATTACTTTAAGATATGCAGCCAAATCTCAGTCCGCTGTTATAATCACATTATATACTCCTCTCAGTGCGATGCACATCCAACACACACCTCCATTCATGAAGGTGTATTTAGGCTCTCAGTGCTCATTTTGCTGTGCTTCTACTTGCAGTGCAAGTACCTGAAAACCCCAGACTTCCACTGCAGCATCCACACGTGGGCTGAACCTTTGCCCAGCAGAGGAAGTTAGTCTGTCCACTCAGAGCTGAGTTTACACTTGTATAGAAAAAGGCCAGAGGACAGACTGCTGTGGTTCTGTCTAGCACAATTATTTGAGTGTGTTTACTTAAAAAGTAATGTTATAAATAAATTAAACGTGAATATATTTATTAGCTTTAGTTAATTGGATTTACATCAATATAAAAAGCAATATGGGGTTTGGACAGAAAAATTTGGGATTCAAAAATAATTTGACAGATACACAAAACAAAATCATCATAGCGTATGGAAAATTGTTTACACTGACAGCGTACATGTTATATCTTTCCTGGTGATGGCTTTGCAGGCTTTCATCAGCTCTTCCTTACTGTGAGTCATGTGCTGTTAGCACACACAGTTCCTTAAGTACTGATGTTAACCTATTTAAATTAAAGCTGAGCCATGGCAATTTAAAATGGACCTATTATGCCTTTCCTCTTTTTCTGTGAAATATATCCTGTTAAAATGGGGGATGCACATATTAAATATGTCCATACATTTCCAGTAATTATGTTAGCTTATTATTCAGACTGGTCCAAATCCTCAATTTCACACTGTTTTTTTATACTCTTGAATCTGGTTGACATCAACAACAGTGGAGTTCCTTATTGCCTTATATGGTTAGAGAAAGATTTGTGCTCTGCAAAAACACAACAGAAAAAACACTTGAATATGGTATTACTTAAGAAGAAAGCACAGTGGATATGGCTTCTTCTCTGAACCAACAATGGCCAAAAGCCAACATGTCAGCAGATCCCAGTACAAAGCTAATGCTAAAAGATAATGCTGGTCTATCCATATATAGACCATTGCAGGAGGGTGCTGGTACAGACAACACTACCACAGGTATATTACCACTGACCGTAAATTGTTGGCACTTTTGTGGCTTTCCATGTATGCCCTGCCTTCTAGCATCTTACACCCTGCTGTTATGTGCTGGGGCATCTCTGGGGTCCTGGGGTCTTACCTTGTGTGGTACCATCTACCTACTGTACACTTCACCAGTCCGAATGACATTCCAGTGTCATTGCTGTAGATCCTAGTCGTGTGGATCAGTGAATCGATATCTCGTTCACTCCTGGCATACAGCTTGATGTCATCCATGTACAGGAGGTGACTGATGTTTTCTCCATTTCATAGTTGGTATCTGTAGACAGTCTCGTAGGCTCTTAGGGTCCTGTTGATCTTGTATAGTTCTAGGCATTCTGGGATCCATGTGTGCAGCATTGAGTCACAGCCTTTCTTGTAATCAATCCAGGTGGTGCACAAGTTGGTCAGTCTAGCCTTACAGTCTCGAGTGTCTGCACTATCTACCAGTAGCTGGTGTTTTGCTCCCCTTTTATAACTGCCAATTACTTTTTGGGCCCTGCTCATGTATTGTGCCACATGCCTGCTCATCTTGGCTGCTATGATGCCTGACGGGAGTTTCCATGTTGTGCTGAGGCAGGTTAATGGCCAGTAGATGGACGGGATTCAAGGATTGTTTATTGTTATTCGCATCACATTTGAATGAAGTAGAATGAAATTCAAAATTGCTTTCAAATTCGAAAGTCTTCAGTCAGCCATTCTGGGTGTGTCTTAGCTTCTAGCAGCTAGTTCATTTGTGCTGTCAGGCGCTCATGTAGTGCAGTTAGCTTCTTTAGCCAGTAGGTGTGAATCATATCAGGGCCTGGTGCTGTCCAGGTCTTCATGTGTGAGACTCTTTGCTGGATGTCTGCCACTGTGATGGTTACTGTTCCGGGAGGTTGCTGTGGTCTGCTCTTAGATCTACTAGCCACTGAGCATTGGTGTTGTGTGTTGCATGCTTCTCCCATATTCTCTTCCGGTATTGCTCCATCTCCAGCCTCGGTGGGGGTGCTGTTCTCATATTGTTCCGCTGCCACTGAGAGTATACCTTGGATGGTTCGGTGGAGAACATCTGGTTTATTCTCCTGGCTTGTTTGTAGCTCTGGAGGCCAGGCTTTCTGAACTGGAGACTCGGCTCCGCACTCTGGAAAATCCTGTATCTAGCCAGGCCCCTGTAGCGGGTGCGGACCATGGTAGCTTAGCCGCCGTTAGCTCCCCCCCAGCAGATCCCGAGCAGCAGGGAAAACAGGCCGGCTGGGTGACGGTGAGGAGGAAGCGTAGTCCTAATCAGAAGCCCCGGGTACACCACCAACCTGTTCACGTCTCTAACCGTTTTTCTCCACTCGGCGACACACCCGCCGAGGAACAAACTCTGGTTATTGGTGACT
>JASGAU010390342.1:0-10846 GCA_030220045.1 Australoheros facetus
CACACACACACACACACACACACACACACACACACACACACACACACACACACACACACACACACACACACACACACACACACACACACACACAGTCCAACTCAAACCAAAAATATACATGAATAGCCACCACACACAGAAGTAGGTCCCACCATTGAAGGCACCCAGTCACCTCCATTTTAGGCCTTCAGCTCCTGAATAAAATAAAACACAAACTTATAACTATATTCAAAACATAATACCCATCAACCACACCCTGTGGTTGGCCCTGCTGCAGGATACACTGGCGATCCGCAGCTAGAAAACAGGGCCTCCTTCCAGTGTCGTAACACAAAAAAGAAAAAGAAATAAATTTCAAACTCACTCAGATCAAATACACATAACAAAATAAATCAAAATAATATTTAAATTTAAACAAATCAATCTATTGATGGTGTGAGGTAGTCTATCACACAGGCACACGACCCATACGCTGTTAAAAAGAGGGGTACAAAACCTGACTGATTATGCCAAATGGTAGTAAATGCAATGTAGTCCGGAGTAGCAGGCACAATAAAGCGATCAGCCACCTACCCAGGCCCAGACTCCCTCTAATAGACAATAAAAGTGATGTTAACATTAAAATAATAGTGACTGGAATAAAACCCAAGCCAAGGTTACATACCAGTCACACGGTAATTGCCTGATTTGAAGGAAGGAATGGCCAGTAAGGGGCCTCCCAAACTGCAACCTATAATTGAAACACCTGCTTACTATGGAGCAGAATAATCAAATATACAGTGCAAAAGAATAAATACTATACCAGAGATGTATGACAGGAAGGCTGCTTATGTGACCTCATAACCCCATTGCCCAGTTAATTAATACAATACCAGAACAGATATCCC
This sequence comes from Australoheros facetus, assembly GCA_030220045.1. Classification (NCBI taxonomy): domain Eukaryota; kingdom Metazoa; phylum Chordata; class Actinopteri; order Cichliformes; family Cichlidae; genus Australoheros; species Australoheros facetus. The sequence continues at coordinate 888 of JASGAU010390342.1, forward strand.
TTCTGCTACACTTTCAATAGGAAGTATACTTCCTGGCAGAAGCACGTATTTTGTCCAGGCAAAGCCAGGAGGGATCACCCTGGCAACCAAGAAAACAAATCTTTAAACGATGTGACAACCGTTGCACCCAAACCCTTTTCTAACCCAAATTGCTAATAATCAAGCTGTTGGGTCCACAATCCCAGACTATGTCCTGGAGAACTGTCCGTGGAAAACATGTTCAATAAGGAGCTGGGCTGTTTCAAGGGCATCTGGAAGCTTTGAAAGGCAACAAAGTGAACTGCTTTGGAAAAACAAAAAAAGTCTTTGAAGAAAGGTTATGGTTTGATTACTGTACTGGTGACAAGTGAATTTTGCTGTGTGTGCCCAGTGGATTACCTGTGATTTTACTGATGATGGTACACTTGGGGCTCCACCTCCAGGATCTGGTTCATCTTACTGAGTTAAGCCATGAGATCTCTCGACAACAGGCGGGACGACGTGGGGTTTGGGTTTGAGGTCTTTCAGGTACATGGCTCTGGAGAGCAGCAGCAGCGACGGAGGAATGCTCTCTTTCAGGTGCAGGTCCTGCTATTGCTGCAACTGTTGGAGCTGATCAGCGCTGGGACCCAGAGACCTCATCCCATGAATGTGATATGCTGCATGCAACTCTGACACACTCGTGGCCATCAGGCCCTCCGCCGCAATCATCGTATCATCTGACTTGATGGCTTTGAGTTTCATCATCAGCTGAAAGCGCAGCAAGTTGTTGCTCCAGCGTGAGCTTATCCTCGACAATGTTCTTCATTTGGGGTTGCTCACCTGTACCCCGAACCTCCTGGACATATCTAGAGAAGTGCTGTGTCTCATCATCTGACTTTATTCCTTTGAGCCATCTCAGCAATTGTCTCCTGCAGAAACCTTGCCAGCTCTAGCTTCGAAGCCCAACCTTTCTTCTTCTTCCTTTCCTTTTTGGAAAAGAAGAAGAAGAAAGGTGGAGGGCAACATCTCTGGAAGACCGGGAGAAGGAACTCCATGAAGGGGATGATGATAAACATCATGAAGGGCACCAGATGGAAGAGGTCTGCATAGGTCTTCATCATCCTTCTCCTCTCCCTGCGTGTGAGCATTTGTCCGTGCAGCAGCCTCCACACCATCCTGCCGGCAATCTTGATATCAATGCCAAGTAACTGGAAGCCATTGCCGTAATGCTTCAACTCATCCACAAAAGCTCTGATACTGAGATGTCTTCACAAGCTCCTTCTCCTTAACTTCTCCTTAACTGGAGTGACGGTGGCTGCAGTGGTGATTAGTGCTGGAGAGGGAGCTGATGGAAGTTGGGATTGAGGAGCAGTGGCCACAGAGTCCTTTTTTATCTCCTGAAAAAGTATTGTGAGCAGCAGCAGGTGCTGAGGTCTTAGTGTCCTCCAGCTTTATGTCCTGAGCCAAACACCTGAGCTGTGTAGGGAGAGGGCGAGGGCGAGGAGGGCAGAGTTGTGGCTACGGCCAGTGGGTTGACCATGGAAACAGTGATGGTGACCATAACAGAAGGATCTGAGTGGGAACAAAGATGAGATGTGGCAAGGAGGGACTATGTGAAGATACGCTTTGGAAGACAGAGGGGAGCACCTGTGCTTCTTGGATAACAAATGTGATCTGCGAGGAACACCTGGTAACTAAAGACTGCCATTGTAGGGCCAAATTGCAGTACTCTCCAGTGACGATGGCAGAGCCCTGCTGTGGCAGGGCATTGTAAGGTTTCTTGGTGGGACATAAATAAGACCATCCATCCACAGCACTTGGTCAAAGTAAACATGAAAGATGAAGGCAACGGCCGGTGTGGTGATGAACCCATTTATCCTGGGTTTAAAGCGCTGACGGTGTTTGATACAGGCAGCCGCCTTGAGGTGACTGTTGTTGTGATTTTGCATTATATATATAGAATTGAATTGAATTGAATTGAATTGAATTTGAATTTGAATTGATCCTCTTTGAAGTGGTGTCTCCAGATAAAGAAGAAGCTACTTTTGGCTGCTCCCTTGTCACAAGGGATCACCACAGCAGGTACAGTAGCTCTGCATGTTTGATTTGGCAGAGTTTTATGTTGGATGACCTTACTGATGACCTTACTGATGCAACCCCAAAGGAGTTTGCTTGCCAAGCAAAAAGTGAACCATTACACTAAATTTCGGTGTTATTGGAAATATATTTATTTATCAAACAGTTTCATTTTGGGCTGAATTTGCATGGATTGTCAATCCTGAAAAAATGCCTTCAGTTGCTATTTAACCACAAACACCAATTTACAGTGTGGCACAACCTTAGGTTTATCTACTATTAGCATGTTTGACTACATCATTGAATTATGAAGTTATACTTGTTGACTGACATGAAGTCTGACTTCATTTTCATCTCCTGTGTTCCTCTCTCACCACTCACATATCTTCAGTGGAACCATCTTTTCTTAAGATCTCCAGCATTCCTCAAATCCCAAAGGTGGAGAGGCTGCTAGTTCTCTGCTGTCGGGTGGAGAATTTCTACCCCAAGGACATCAACCTGGAGTGGTACAGGAATGATGGGGAGCAGGTCCACATCGTCACTCACTTTGGCCCATTCTCTGACCACAGCCGCCTCTACAGTGTGTGGAGTAAGATTGAGCTCATTATGGCCAGAGAGGATGAGAGGGCCGTGTACACCTGCCGTGTTTACCACTCTAGCTTCCAAGCTCCGGGGTACAAGGATGTTTTTTACCACATCAACACTCAAGGTAGCAGCTCCAGATGTTTTCTACATCTGCCTTAAGATAATCATTTTGACTGAATCGGTATGAAAGTTGGGGTGGCAAAGTGGTGTAGTTGTTAGCTCTGTCACCTCATAGATTCAAATCTCCTGGTTTCACTATGGAGTTTGCACATTCTCCCTGTGCCTGCGTGGATTTGCTTCAGGTACTCTGGCTTCCTCCCACAGCCAGCCCGGATTCGAGTCTGTGGCCCTTTGCTGTGTGTCTTCAGCTTCTTTCTCTCCCCGTTTTCTTAGGTTAATATTAACCAAAAAAAACAAAACCATTCCTTTGAAAATGGTCTGCTACTAAAGAGTAAAGGCAGAGCTGTGGTTACGTATGCATGCATTTTGTGAATCCTAGAGTTTTAATTGAATTAGATCTTGTTGGCATCTTGTTTGGAGATTCTTGCCTTCCTAATGACCTCCTAAACTCAGTTCACTTCAGCTCTGCTTCATGAAAAAAAAATTGTGGGGCTTGGCTCTAAACATTGAAAACTCATTGAAGAGTTACAGGACAGGGATAAAACTTTGGCACTGCACTCACAGCTTTGAGCAGTCCTTTGCAAATTAATGTGCTTGCTCAGATGATATCAACTCTGGCATTCCAAATAAATAATGTTTCCAACTATCACAGCCATATCAGATTTGCAATCAGAGGTGCCTTTCTGGCATTAACTTTGGTAAAACTTGCAGTACATTGTGTTCCACAAATAAATTCATTTAGTGTAATGTATTTAAATACTTTCCTCCTAAAATTTTGCACTGAAAAGGTCCTACAGATACGATGCAATAATACCAGATGAAAAAAATAACTCGACCCTGCATGCCTGGACCAAAACCCAACAGCAGCTTTAATGCAAAAAGAGGGTTCTGCGCTAATTAAAACTAATTTTACCTAGCGTTTTAACTAGTTTTTAAAACTAGTTTTAACTAGTGTTACCTTGCCTAGCTAACATTTTATTTATTTACTTTGTACCTCTGGCTCTCAGTTCTTATTAATTAGCACTTTGTGTCCCGTGAAATTGAAAAAAAAAATTTGAGGGATGAAACTCAGGTCTTAACTTAGTTTTGATTAAATTAGTTTTTTAGTGCTTTGAGTTGGTATTTTCTTCCTTTTCTTCTCTTGCTTGCATAAGTTCTCTCCAGGAACTACCCCCAAACCATAGCGTAAAAATATGGATGTAGCTTCTGAGTTGGAAAATTTAAACCAATGCTTAATGCTTAAAAATGAAACCTGCATTCTATCTGATGGCCACCAAATGACTGCATAGACACTCAAGTGATCCCCACGCTTTGTTAGTGTGCGTAGAGCCGATGCATGGAGTTTGTGTAGATCATAAATATCGGAATTGGGCGTGGGGGTAGTTGAGGAGGGCTTTGGCGCTAAACTCATCGCATCTTATGCGATCACATTTAATTGGAAATCATTACAATGGGGCCAGATTTTTCATCTGAGGTCGGCAAAAATCGTGTATGATCTGATTTAGGCGATGATTTTTATTGGAGTTAACATTAGGAAAAATTGGGACCTGCAGAAGCCATCCCACTAGAGCGAAAATCTGATTTTCACTTAGGTGATTTTTATACTTTATTTCCAATATAAAGTAGCTCGTATATTTTCCCTCATTGAGAAAGAAATTAATGATTTTTTTTTAAATTTCCTTCCATATCAGTATATCTATAAAGCTTTATGATATGTGTTGCCATGTATGTTCAAACAGGAACGCCTCCTGATGTGATGTTCATCGACTGCGAACCTCAGTGCCCTAAAGTGAATGAAGAGTGTACATTGCACCTGCGCATAAAAGACTTTTGTCCTGAGGAGGTGTTGGTGACATGGACCAAAGATAGAGAGAAGGTTCTCTCTGGTGTCTTCAATACTCCCCCCAGCCTGAACATCAATGGCCTGTACTCCATGTTCACTTTTCTCAAACTCATTCCCATCATGGATGATCAAGGCTGCGTTTTCAGATGCCAGGTGGTCCACAGCGCTTATAAGGAACCTGAGGAGAGGATCTTCATATTTCCAAAACTGTGCCTGACAGAAAGCTGTTGATGTCTTCACTGTTTAAAACATCAACTATGAATCATTCCCCTCAGGATTTTAGTCCTGACATTTACTGACCACAATTGAAACAAATCAAATATAAAGTGCTGTTCTGAAATATTTGGATTTTAATTATTCAATCTATAAATATAATTAGTGTAAATAACTAAAAATGAATACTTAAAATTGAACGTGATTTTCAGTTTGACTCAATTTTTAAAAACACATCAACAATACATTTGTCTAAATACTATAAAAAACTATAGAGGCTACCTCAGCTGACAAGGTAAAAGTTGAGGTACCCACAGGACAGATGCTCTTTTGTGAGACCATGCTGTCAAAGAGGCGTGAGGTCCCCCAGTTCAACATCTTCTATATGCTATTAAATTTACAGAGTTCTACAGAAAAAGTATATTCATATGTGGTTGTGCTAATGGTATTTTTGCTTGAAATGCAGCATTACAAATGTAATAGAAATAAACTGAAGTAATCATTCTGTAATGATTCTGAATGAGATAAATGTAATGATGTTATGGACAGGGGCAGCGTGGTGGCATGGTGGTTAGCACTGCTACCTCACAGTAAGATGGTCCTAGGTTCAATTCCACTTTGGCAAACTCTGTTTGTGCGGGTATTCTGGTTTCCTAGTTAGTGGGGTTAGGTTAATTGGTTAATTCAAAATCCACGAGTGCTACTTGTCTGTCTCTCTGTGTTAGCCCTGCGACAGGCTGGCAACCTGTACAGGATGTACCCTGCCTCTCGCCCTATGCTGGAGCCTATCCCAGCTGTGATAGGCTCCAACAACCCTGAACAGGATAGATAAGCTGAAGAGAATGGTATGTTATGAACAGAAGGTCACGATATACTCAAAACAGTGACATGAATGTAATGATTAAACTGTCTGTGTAGTGAGATAAGACACTGAAAAAGAGTGGTAGAATAGAAGACTTTTCACAGACTGTTGTAACAAAATATACTCTTATGCACTTTTACTAATAGTTAAGTGTGCATAATTTTTAACCAAATATAATTGTAATCAAGTACTAGATCTAATCAATATAATGAATTAGGTAGTATAGCATGTGAGCTGCGCTGATCTGTCTGCGTGTGTCAGATAAAAAGTGCAGTCACTGTGAAGGACAGTGGGAGTGTGTGAGTGTGTGTGCATGCGTGTAAAAGTTTGAGTGGGAAATTCCAGCAGAATATGCATGAAGGAGAAGGGTGTGTGTGTGTGTGTCTGTCTGTCTGTCCTATTCCTTCTTTCTGGAATAGGGCCCAGGAGTTGGAGGTGTCTCTCTGGTGTGTTGCCAATCAATCCACCTGGAGCACACAACTTACCTGGGATGAGTGTGCACACAACACTATGACCTCCTCCGCCACTGGACTGTCATTGTTGAAAGCATCACTACGAACTTCCACTTTTTCCTGCTACAGTACCAAAGGTGAGCTCACTGTTCCTTCTGTGCAGCATCGCCTGTGTCGCAGCTGCCAAGTCTGGAAGGCAACTCCAGCCATAAGGAGCAAGGAACAGAATAAACAGGTGGCTGATCGCCGACAGACTCCAGGTCCAAGTTACATGCCAGGTCAGAAGGTTTGGTTGTCCACCAAAAATGTACCTCTAATAACTGAATCCAATCCTAGTTTAATCATCTGTTTAGGCTGCTGGGGGTTCCCTTGATGCACTGAGTGTTCACCTCTTTTTACTGTGTTTATACCCCACTCTACATTTAATCACTAATTATTATTAATCTCTGGCTCTCTTCCACAGCATGTCTTTTGTCCTGTGTCTCTCTCCCCTCATCCCCCAGCAGATGACTGCCCCTCCCTGAGCCTGGTTCTGCTGGAGGTTTCTTCCTGTTAAAAGGGAGTTTTTCCTTCCCACTGTCGCCGAGTGCTTGCTCATAGGGGGTCGTTTTGACTGTTGGGTTTTCTCTATGGTTATTGTAGGGTCTTCACCTTACAATATAAAGTGCCTTGAGGCGACTGTTGTGTTTTGGCACTACATAAATTAATTAATTAAATTGAAATTGTCACTGATGCCCTGATTAATCCTGTTTCTGTTTGTCTGAGGCTGTCCAGAAACATAGGAATACATAATGTTTTTCATTGCATGCATGTATCCCAGATGAAGCCAACTCTCTCCAGTCACTTGTGCCCACCTTCTGATGTCCCTCGCCCACCCAGATCATCGACAGCAAGCCCGCTTACACTGTTCCGTGGATTATGGACATTTGGCGGCGTGGGTAGGGCCTTAAATACCTTATGGATTGGGACTGGATGAACGTTCCTGGATCCCTTGGTCATTTTTTTTTTTATGACAAGCGCATGAGACTTTCACCTCTGGGATCCTGAAAAGCCAGGTGTGTTGCTGAGAGGCTCCCCGTTAAGGTGCAACTCCTTCTGATCCATTTGTGTTTCCTTCTGCACAGCTTCCTGGAGCAAGTTTTGCCATGAGAGAGAGTTTTCCTGAAAAGAGAGGAATAACAGTGGACATCCCTTTTCTGCAAAGCCAGGGATGCACTAACTGAAATTCTTTCAGCTGTCATAATTCTGCTCATCGCTTCCTGTAAATAAAGACTGTTCATTTTTCTCAAGTCTGCGTTTAGGTCCATCCACACCCTTCACCATGACAAGATGAGCAGAATCAGGAAACACAAGGAATTGAGGTAACAACACAGAACTAATAAGCAACTAAGGGGAAAAACACTGAATAAACTAAACACATAAGTAGAAACTAAAGCTAGGTAAGACCAAAGAATCAGATATAAAATAGAAAACCAACCTAACAAAGTAAAGCAGTGGCTAAACACAACTATACTGACACAAGGAAATATGATCATAAAAACACTAAGCATGAAATTCAGAAACTTATCAAAAACCAGAGGCCACATGCTCAAATCTCCAGAAAAGATCATTTAATTCTCTTGCAAGACAATTAAATGAGTATGTACATCAGTACAAGTTCAGTTTGTCCTCTGCTCTGAGCCATTTTTATACAAACCTACTCGAGCACATGAACAGGAAAGCACATAGACAAATAAAGTAACAGAAACACTGACGTCTTCCAATGCTCCAAAGTTGATTTTGCACCTTACTGTAGATATGATTAAACACATGATGTCAGTATAACCTCTCACTTCTTATCAACCTTCAGGTACTACCGTATAGATCTGAAACTCAAACGGGTCGCTTACCAGACATATGAGTCTTCTTACTTGTGTCTGCCATACGCTTATTATTACAAAGAAACACATTCTGTCCAAAGGTCCAAAGATTATAGGAAAATTCTCCCATGTACACAGTCAACTTAAATGGGCAATACAGATACATGTAACATAAGCAGAATAATTATACAAAGATGGTTATCATACTATAACAGAACTCATTACACACACACACACACACACACACACACACACACACACACACACACACACACACACACGAGCTTCAAAGGAGACAACGTAAACTCAGCCATGAATCAAAAACTAAGAGCATAAGCACAATGAAACCTCCTACATAGTAAATAAGAAGTCCAGAGAAATCAAAGCCCTGGGTCCAAGTAAGATCCAGAACCATGGCACATCCCCAAAATAACATTTTTCTAACATTGTTAAAACTCATTAGAACATTTAAATCGTTATTTATCTATTAGAAGAACTAATTTAATATTAGTCTGTCTGTACAATTTACAACAGATTACTGACGTCACGACGTAACCCAGCGTGACCACTGAGAAACCAGCCACAGCTCTGCTTATCACATAATGCTTTACAGTAGTTTCAGGCGCTCTCGGCTAACCTGGCCGTTTAACTCACCGTGGAGACGCTTTATTTTCAGTCGACACTAAAGGCTACCTTAGAGGAACGGAGGAGAGATAACGGGAGGCAGAACACGGATTTATTACAGACGGTGCGCTTCTGTTCTGAAACCCAGCACCCATGGGAGCTGTTCTGGGGGCATTTTCCTTCGCAAGCTGGGTAAGATCTAATGCTGCGGCTGAGAAGTGAACTTTGTTACAACCACCTTGTTTTAAACTGATGGGAAATGTATTGTATCGTGACGCTCTCAGGATCAACAAGTTGTAGGCTGCACGCTAAAGAACAGCGTTTCTTCAGCGTTCAATTTTTCGTTTCGCTCTTGTTCTGTGTTCTAGCTCGTTTAATGTTACAAAGCAGATATAATTTCGATAACGCTTCAAGGATTCAGTGGTATAGTTTGTTTTTTTATCTGCACGGCTGCTTGAGGGGCATTAGAACTCCCTTAAACTAGCTGCCGCGCAGGGAGCAGTACAAATCTCCGCAAAACATAGTTAATCCTAACGCACTTGGTCATCTGCTGGCATGTGATTAATTGGATTAGTTGCGCTTTGTTACATTAAAGTAAGACAACAACAAGCGTCATGTTTAGAAAGATCGTCAGCAGAATAGACGAAGAAAACTGTATCTTTATATAAGGCAAGATAAGAACAGCACTACATGATAAATAATTAGGACAAGAGCAAATGCCACTAATATATCTTGTGAAGGGGAGTCCATGTTTCTCTAAGCTGTGTTATCCATCAGTTTTAACAACTGCATTTGTACAAAAAGACTATTGCTAAATTTCAGGTTTTTTTCTATATAGACCCATATAGGAGACAGGTCTGGGCCAGATTTGGCATCCAGCTGGCACTGCCGGCTGGATACTGTCATGGCAAGTTGTAGGTCAACTGCATGTGGGCAAGGTCTGGCAATGATGTTGTTTATATGTGGCCCGATTGTGGTTGAGCTTATGTTGCTCATATCTGTCTCATAGGCACGCATGTGTTCTCTAAAGTGTGACCCACAAAGATTGTTAACCCTTACATGCAAGGGCGTAGGAAGGAGTTTACTATTGGGGGGGGACACATATCGGAAACCTGACAGATCCGTAAACACTTGGAGCAAAGCATAAAAAATGCTATTTGATCTTTTACTTTTTTCTTTTTCAAATGTTTCTTGGAAAAATAGTGTTGTGTACACCTTTATTATTGCATGTATAATTTACATATATATGTTTTATAATTTATAAGACAAACCACCAAACAAAATGGCTTGAGTCTTTTATGAAGCATAATGACCATGTCATTCCAGGCTTACTTTATCAGCTGGCCGCACTGGTACTAGTACAA
>JASGAU010390344.1:0-20489 GCA_030220045.1 Australoheros facetus
GGCTGAGCTAATCTGTTAAAGGTACACATAACTGTAGCCTGTGTGAAAAGCCAAAGGTTCAACAACAATTGGTTGGAATGAGATGGAAGAAGCAGTACAATTTGGAACAAAAGATTCTGGAAAACTTAGGAGATATGCTGCAACTTATATTTATGTTGTAGAAAACATATTCCTTTCTGTTGTTTGATTTACACTGGAGCAGACTTCTGCTGTTTTTTGTTATATCCAGTTTTGATATTATTCTTGTACACTTTGGAGAATGTGTGCCAATACGGTTTTGTGCATCTCTGGGACTCTGTCTTGTGGTAACTTGGAAAGAATACATTATGTACCTAATCACAAACTAGGTTTCATGTTTACACCATTGCCCCAAGATTTGTTTTGGTTTGTGTGCATGCCTGTGTTTGTATCTCGTTAGAAACAGAGTGGAATATTTAGGAGGGCCTGAGCGATTTATCATACTAATGAACATAATCCAGAGAGGAAGGGACACAATTTTGGGCAAGAGAGGGTGCAAGTGAGAGAACTGTGATATAAGAGAGGGAGAGGCAAGTGAAACTTGCAGAATGGCAGAGGAAGGGATCAGTAGATGAGCAAAGAAGGCTTACTCATGCCAAACCAGGACAAATTTTAGGAGTGAGCACTGTTGTCCACATTGACAATGTTTGGTGTCAAACCTCTCTACTCATCATAAATACTAAACACATTTTTTCAACTTATATTGCCTTGGGCCAACTTAGTGAAATACAGACTCCTGTCATATATATGATATATGTCATATATGAAAAAAAAAAAACATCTACAGTATGCTATTCTGACACATGATGTTCTTATTCTCAGCATGAATGAATGGATCACTGAGCCATGCATAAACAAATCTATTCACTCAACAAGAAGACATGGATATAATGTTTCTGTTGTGAATATTACAGCATGAAGTGCATAAACTAAATATGACAAGTTGTTGAGGGGAGCAGTTACTGCATGTGCTTTATTCTGACTGATTGCTGAATGCAACAATTTCTCACAGATGCACATGCCACAATAATATGAAGAACTGTTCATGCACCAGTGATAGAGCGTGGACATGCATCCGCTTAGAATAGGGTGCATGCAGCACAGGCACGCATACACTGATTGTGTGTCAAACTGAAGGACTCTAGTGCTCATTGTGAAATGAGCTAAAGAGAAAAGAGCTTGGAAAAGGCAGGGAAAAATGACTGCCTATGAAAAATAAAATAAGAGCGTGAAGGAGACAGAGGGTGTCTTGGGACAGGAAGCTAAGATATGAGAACACTTATTGTGGCCTTGCTTTAACTTCAGCTTCTGTTTTCACTGCAGTGCTGCAGATTTCTTACTGTGGAGCCTTATTCACAAAACAGTGTAGCTGGGTTGTGTTGTGTGTTTGTTTGTGTTTTTTATCAGAACTGGCAGTGTCCTGCTTACAGGAGCATCTCTGGGTTGAAGTTTAATCACTGCTATCAAACACAGAGACTTCCTCAAGGAACCTCCTGGCTGTAGTTGGAATTAAATATAACCTTACTCCTATATATCACATGTGTCATGAAGTTGCAAAAAGCAAACCTCATATGTATCAATAAAGCATTATGTATTTAAAAAAGATAAGTGAACTACCTTTCATCACAGACAAACCAGGATCTGTTCAGTATAGTTTTTTCCCTTAATATTTGGAGTCTGTAACCAGAAGATAGTATTGGTCATAATAAGACAATGTAGTGGCTAAATGATTAAAAGTTAATGGATGGATGGATGGACGGCTGGTTGGATGGATGCATGGATGCATGGATGGATGGATGGATGGATGGATGGATGGATCACAATGAAGTACCACCCCTCCCTATAGAGTATGTTAACCTAATTTTAGTGGATGCATGTTAAGATGCTTTTTTGGTCACTATTTAATCTTTACATTTCTTATGTCTATTGTGGTTTCTCACATGATGTTATGTGCACATTACATGTGCCATATTGGATGCGATACAACAACTGGTTGCTAAGGAAATGTATATTCCCTGACTGGTTGGCAGTGGTTCTAATGCAAATAATAAAATAGAAGGTTCGCCTTCAAAGCAAAAATTGTGCCTCAGCACTGCAGCCAGCAAGTTTTACAAGGTGCAGCTTGTACTGCAAAGGCCGTTTCCAGTTTGTTTTTCACAGTTTCACTACAGCTCGGAGAGTGGCTGGCTAGTTCTTGTAGACAAGTTTGTCACTTCCATTCAAACTAGGACCACAGCAATATACTAGCCACCAAAGTAATCACAAGGTTTTTGCCAACCGGTTGGGGAATACATGCTTTTCTATAGTGATAGATGGTTGCCAGGGGGTCACTGACAGTTTTGTAGGCCTCCATAACTGGGTCTTTAGCAATCACTTTTCCAGCAACTGTCATCAATCTCCAGCAACCAGTCAGGGAATACACATGACTTTTCCTTTATGACCAGTGGTTGCCAGATAGATGGTCATGGACCACTCTTTAGGCTTGTGTGACTGGGGCCTTATTCACTTGATCCTATATTGTTACCACGATTGTCACACATCCAAAATGGCAGACAATTTAACACTATGTGGTTAGTGGTCATGTGTCTGGAAAACCTTAATGTTTTTCTTGTTATTACAAGAATTTCAAATATTTCATGACATAGCTAAAACTGTCAATATACATTAAGTATGGTATTTAAATTTCACAAGTGCATTATGTTAGTAAAACAACAACAACAACAAAAAGGTCTGTGTTTAACCACTTACAGATGTAACATAAATCTTATCCACATCCATTAATAATATGTTCCTGTGCTGTAAAAGTGACGTTTTCAGTTAATTCGGTGGATTTTTAAATGGTTTAATCTCTTGAATTATAAGGAGCATTTCATGTTTAACTTTATCTGAAATTTTGAAAGCAGTAAATTTGCAAACATTTCTGTCATTCTTATCTGCACTGAACTTGTTAACAGTCCCACTGCCTGTGGTTGCTTTAGCCATCGTTTGACATTCATCAATCGTCCTTCCATTAGCACCTGCTCTTCCATAACCTGTTTTTACTCCATTCCTCACCTTGTTCTTTAAACAACCCTTTTTATCAATAATGTCCACGCAATCATCCATTGTATTAGCTATTGTGCCACTGTTCTCGTCACCACTCACGTGGATCCTTACCTGTTTCAGTCAAGAATGTTTGATTGCATTCATCCATTGCTGGTATTGAATGAATGCACATGTAGTACATGTACTCCTTATTACATGCGCCCATGTCAACAGAATCAACCCCTGTGACCTGCCGGAGCGCCGACTCTCCCAACCAGTAAAATGGCAACCACATACAATAGAGCAATAAGTCTTTTTGCATATAAAATCAGTGGATTTACACTTACATATCATGCATTCAACGTGTCCCAGTGCGCTCTATCCTTCCTCTAAAGCAGGGATCCTCACATCAAGGCCTCAAGAGCCGGTGTCCTGCAGGTTTTAGATGTGTCCCCGATCAACACACCTGAATCAAATGGCTGAATTACCTTCTCAGTATGCAGACAAGTTTTCTAGAGTCCTGCTAATGACTTCTATATTTGATTCAGGTGTGTTGAAGCAGAGGCACATCTAAAACCTGTAGGACACCGGCTCTCGAGGCCTGGATGTGAGGATCCCTGCTCTAAAGGGTTCACAAAAATCATGTAGAAAGCGCTAACAACAAAACATACTCCGTGTGCATTAGCATACAGCTATGGCATTTCTGTATCTAGCATAATATGTAGATACAGAAAATCTTTTTCAATTTCTTAGTGGGTTAGTGCACGGTTTAGCTACCTGATGTAGTTACTATGGATTACCTTTATACATATTATTATAATTAGGGTTCTGAAGGTTCTATTGAAGCATAGTGAGTTGAAATATTCCACACGGTGGTACTACAGCATGTATAACTGTAACGATACTTGTTATAGTTCTTAGAGGGCTACGACAAGGGCTGAAATACATTATAGTTTTTTAATGTGACCATGCACAGTGCATTAGAGCAAACTGTAAACATCTAACAAACAAAAACTTTTTTACATAATCAACATTATGCCGCTTGGATTTAGTATGCGTTTTCCACTCATCCATTTGTTTCTTAAGAATCTATATGTTATGCTGCCTACGCTATTTTAGAAATTTTATTTAGAAATTGTATTTATTCAGATTGTTGTTGCTGGTGTTTTGTTTACACTCTCTTTGCCTAAATGAGTTGTTCCATCTCATTTCTAAATAATGCTCTACTTCTATTGTCAAACTGGAAACAGCCATCCTTGTCTGTTGCTGAAAGACTCAACTTCTTCCACCTTGATTCCAATGCCAATGCCAATAGCTCCCTTAGCAAATAATATTAATAATAATAATGATAATAATAACAAAGAAAAACTTTATAATGCCTTTTACTGTCTATGTTGTTTTGTTTATCTCCAATGTCTGTCCTGTGTCCAATGTCAGGCTGTGTTTTCTATCCAGCTGTTAATACAGACATCTGTACATTTACTGATGCACATGCATATACCGTACATACACTCATGCACATAAAAACAGCCTCATCCCTTTGTAGCAGGAGTTGTAATCTGGGTGGATAATGTGGCTTTCTGATGCTTTGTCAGATTAATCCCTGTCCTCATCGTCACTCTAGGTCCCCTTTGAAGCTCGAAGTGTGTATATATTGTGTCTTTGAAAAATTTAGAGAAACGAAGGAAGAAAGAGAATGATAAGTGTGTGTCTTCTTTAAGTGCTGTTTGTAGATATGCATTATCCATCAATCTACTTGATACACAGAGACAATCACAGTTCATAGAGGGCTTTGATCTGATTCTGCCCTTTCAATGACAGTGGGTATCCATTTTCAAAGTTTGCGTATTTTATGCTGTGCATTTCCTTCAATCAGACCTGACAAAAGAAAACATCAGATAAACATGTTAGGGGCATAAGCACAGACTTCCTTTTTAATCAAATTTAGGAACATATCATTGTGCTCAGAACATAGGTTTCTTGCTCACCAGATATCTAAATTTATTCTCAGTTTGAAGTAATTGTATTAGTTGTGTGGAATCAAAACTCACCACACACCCTTCAGGAAAACCTCATCTAGGTTCAATTTAGCCACAGTTTCACCCTTTGATTTCTTCTTCAGAGCTTGTGACATATGTGATTGAAGATAGGTGGAATGAAAATTGAGCGGGAAATTAAGAGGTCTACTTTAAAGCCCAGACCTCTTTTTACTAGCTCAGTCTAACACAAAGCATAGATTACAGCAGCAATACTCCTTACCTGTGCTCAGTCTCATTGTGCCACACACCAAGATATCCAGCTTAATTCAAAATCTCTTCCTTACTCTTGGTTGAATAGCATCACATTCCACTGCAATTTTTTCCAATGTATATTATCACATTTTAATATTGTGCCTTTGTGTTACTGCTTCATATAAGAACATACTTGTGGAGTTGTAGCCAGCTGTCTCTGACAGGTTTCATTCCAGTGTTTCTCTGGTTTCTCTGAGCTGAGTATTCTTGTGTCACACAAAAGTGATCGGCCTTCTTTTACCAACTCAGCTCTATCTCTCTGGCCTCTCCTTTAAACTGTACAGAATGCCTCTACTTGTATACTGTACCAGTCAAAAGCTTGGACACACACTCCCATCCTGAGTGTGTCCAACATTTTGACTGGTACTGTATATTAAAATCTCTTCCTCAAAATACTTTCTACATATGCTTCAGCATGCAGTGCACCTTCCTCTCCAGTGCATACCTCCACCTCTCAAGGCTCTCTTTCACCTGCTGCCTACTGTCAGTACAGATCACATTCATAATGTAGTTGTTGATAATCGATATTTAAGGGACAATGTTTACTAACTTGTGCATTAATTCAGGCTGTTTTTACAACACTATCTATCTAAATATAAACAACACTACTTAAATATAAGTGGTGGGAGGTTTATTGAAATAAAACCAAAAGATGATCCTACTCTACACATTGCAGTTAGTTGCACCAAAATACCATTTATGCAAGCTATGTGCTGGTGCCCTTTTTAAAAAACAAAAACAAAAAAACCCAAACAAAAAAATAAAAAAACTCACATGCAAGTACACATATTTTACAGGGATGTACCCTGTAAGTAAATAAAAGTTCTGTGTAACACTTTGTATTATGAAGTTTTACCAAAAAAAATAAAATAAACAGAGGGTTAGTATCCTCATGGGTTGCCTTCCCACCCCTCAACATCATAATCTTTTGGTTATACCAGGGTGAATGCTGGCACTATACACAACCACACAAGGCACCTATCATTACTATGTTACAAAGAGAAGGTTTTGAAGTGGCACTTTAAATTTTCCACCTCATACTGTCAACGTGTGTCTGTTAAATTAACAAAATGTAATTGCTTCTCAAAGGTACAGAAAGGTTTAATTCACCAACAATTTATGATGGAATGCACCATCGGCATGCAAGATGATGCACTGCATTTTCTCTGAATCATTTGAAGGTTGGTTACATAGTTTGTGCTGTGTATGTTTCCCATTTCACTTAATGTGGTGTAGAAGTGACTGCTACTTTCTACAGTTGTTTTATGTGTTGTTTCCGTTTTACATTAAAGGCACAAGGAGGCCACATAGCTTGTATTTAATGATTATGAGCTCAGTGAAATCAGAGATAGTGTTACTTGTATATTTGGAAAAATGCTCAAAATGCAACAGACCTATAAGAAAAATTTAATAAATAAACATAATCAGTAGCTCAAAATAGAAAGCTTAAAACAGTCAATCTCTTACATAGTCCCAGGGTCTCTCTTTTTAACACCGACATAATTACATATTCCAGAACTCACGCTGAATAGGCTGCCACTTCCAGTAGGTATGATAATAAGATGATCTTTCACCTTTGGCATTTATATACTATAAAACTGACAGTAAAGTGACAGCGCAAACACACACCAGTAAAGACTGAAACACACATGCAAATATGCACATTTATAATTATGCAAACAAGATTTTAAGAGCTTTTTTCCGTGTTAGTTTGTAGTTATTTTCTCGTCCTCATTTTCTGTGAATGCCTGTCCCTTCTTCTCAGTGTGTCTTCATGTATCTTCAGGTGTCTGATATAGATGAGAATTGACTGCTGTGTCTGCATGTGTCACGGATGGAAACGGGGTGACGACTCTTCTAAATGGACAGCCTGCAGCAACCCTCATCCAGACACTCATTTGCATTCAAATTCATAACTTGTCTAAGTGTGCTTGTCTGTTTGTGAATGTGTTTGTAGTCTAAGTTTGTAATCTAACCATGTTTTTTGCAGACAATATGAAAGTAGTAACGGGGTATCCATGTGGTTCTTTTGGCTTTGTGTATGTGCCTACATGCATATGTGAGCATATGTGTATTTGTAGTATATATCTGAGGAAGTCGTAACAGGTGAGAAGTTGTGGGGATTTTTCATGCAAACACGCACCCACACACACGTGCGTCACAAGGTGTCAGCTTGCAAATTGGTTTATCTCCTCTGGGCTGACAGAGTTGACAAGCCCTTTATGAGAGGCATAAACAAGGAGGCTTTACCCCCCGCCCCAGCCCCTCCCAACACTCTCTCCATGCTTTCCAACTTAAAGCCTCAAATCTCATTTTAAACCAATGAACCTAATGCTACTTTGCTCTTAGTGCCCACTTATCTGTGGGATTATAGTATCAAATTATAGTATCACTTTGTTTTTATGCTTTAGGATTCCAAAACATGAAGTCAATAAGATTTTTTGCAGAAAAAAAAAAAAATACCCTGACCCCCTTCCTGTACCCCACCTCTCGCCCTATGACAGCTGGGATAGGCTCCAGCCCCTTGTGCAACCCTGTCCATAAAATCATTTTACAATTTAAAAAAATGTATTACAAAAGCAATTGATGAGATATATTACCAGTCAAACGTTTGGACTCACTCAGGTGAGTGAGTCCAAACTTTTGACTGGTACTGTATCTTAATCAGATTTGTTTTATGTACTCAATAGTTATCAAAGTTTTAAATCACATCATATTTATGTATTTTTGGTGTTCTAATGATGGCAGAGCTATAAAAATGGATTGGAAAGGATAGCCCAATTCCCTGGCCACCTTGTTCACTAGATATCACTCCCTTGGACTTCTTTCTGTAGGGTTATGTTAAAGACAGAGCATATCAAACAAAGATACTGGGCATCACTGACCCAAAGTAAAAGATCACTGATGCCACTGACCATTGATGAGGCTATGCTACAGCGAACATGGCAAGAAATTAGGTACCGTCTTTATGTGCTTTGTGCAACTAACGGTACCCATGTAGAGGTATTAAATAAGCAAAAAAAAAAAAACCCTTCAATATCTTCTCCTCATTTTGTTATAATTTCCATATATTTGTCTGTTCATTTACTTTTGTATAAATACTGCTCAAAAAAATTAATGGACTACTTTTTAATTAGAGCAATGTACAGTATCGAGTCAAACTTCTGGGATATTGATGTGGTCAGTTAAGTAGAAGGGGGGTTGTTAATTGATTTCAGCTGCTTTGGTGTTAATAAAATTAACAACAGGTGCACTAGAGGGGAAACAATGAGACAATGACCAAAACAGGAATGGTTTTACAGGTGGAGGGCACTGACATTTTCCCTCATCATCTTTTCTGTCTGTTTGTTCACTAGTTTTGCATTTGGCTAGAGTCAGTGTCACTACTGGTCACATGAAGCAGTAACTGGATCCTACAGAGGTTGCACAGGTAGTCCAATTCCTTCAGGATTGCACATCAATATGTGCCATTGCCAGAAGTGCTATAGTGTAAGGGTAGTCGTCAAGGTATTTCACTGCTAGTTGTACCTTATACAACCATGCATGTGACAAATAAACTTTGATTTTGATTTGATTTGATTTGAAGGTTTACTGTGTCCCCCAGCATAATCTTAAGAGAACTGAAGAGATTCCATGAGACAGTCATTTACTTTAGGAGAGCTGGACAGGGCCGTAGAAGGTCCTTAACCCATCAATAGGACCGGCATCTGGTTCATTGGTTCAAGGAGGAACAGGATGACCACTGGCAGAGCCCTACAAAATGAGTGGGCCCTGGGATCCTCCTGATGCACGTCAATGCTCGGCCTTATGTAAATGGTAAATGGACCGGTTCTTATGTAATGCTTTTCTACTCTACTTTGAGCACTTAATGCGCTCCATACAACATGCCTCATTCAACCATTCACACACATTCATACAAGCACTTCTTTCTACACTTAAGTGCTTTCTGTCTAACATTCACACGCATTCATCCTTTGACGGTTGCAATGGAGAGCAACTTGGGGTTCAGTATCTTACTCAGGGATACTTTGGTATGCAGACTGGAGCAGCAAGGGATGACTGGTACTGTGTGTGTGTGTGTGTGTGTGTGTGTGTGTGTGTGTGTGTGTGTGTGTGTGTGTGTGTGTGTGTGTGTGTGTGTGTGTGTGTGTGTAGTGTTAGGTTCAAAACTATTGTATTCACTTCTTTGACTCTTAATTTCTTATGATTTCTTATGGTTTTGAATGTGCTGGTAGGCACTTTGTCAACCTTGAAGGAGCCTCTTTCTGGTCTTTGAACTAAGCTAAGTCAGATGTTGGTTGTAGCTTTTTTTTTTTCCTCATTATATCATCCACCTTCAAGAAGAAAGCAAGAGTGTTTAAAAAAAATCTTAACTTCTCCAGTAAATTGCAAGGAAAACATGCTGTCTTGCCAAAGTCTAACCTGACCTTGCTCATTTTTTTAAATGATAAAGCCTTTAGTCTTACCTATTCATCTTTATCAGTGGAAAAAGAAAATGCCAGATTTTTTATACTTCTCTTAAACACTTAAATATTTAGACTCAGATTTAGTAATTTGAATGCATTTACATTTCCATAAGAGTGTGTGGGCATTGGGAGTGAGAATGTGTGTATGTATGCATCCTTGTGAGTTTGCCCATCCCTCTATCCATCAGTAATGAACAGCCAGTTAATGAAGGAGCCCTTGCTCCTTCCATCCCACCAGCCGGGAAATAATTATCTTGTGTCTGAAGCCATTCTCCATCTGTACCACACTCTACAGCTTCATTTAGCTGCCATCTCTCTAAAAACCTAAATTCATTCTCTTCCTCTCTTTCTTCCTCTCCCTTCTCTTACCATTTTTGCTGCAGCTTCACACTCCACCTGTCTCTCTCTTGTTTTAACTATGATGAATGAATTTACTCTATTATATGGCACATGATTGTAAGACTGACTTTTGATGTTTTAATAAAGCATTTTAATAGAGTTTTCTATCTGAAGGTCTTTGTATGTGTATATACGTGTGTGGGTGCGTGCGTGTGTGTGTGTGTATTTGGTCTCATGTGGACATATTCATTATAGAAGAATAATGTCCCCTACACCCCAGAGGTTCACCATGAATTCTCACTATCCTTTTCTTTCTTTTATCAGTTACCCCATTCATTAAACATATACTACACACCTCTGCTTTATAACATTTGACCTTTCCATACCTTTCATTCCTGTTTTTTTTCCTGCTCTGCTTCTTTCAAGCCAGTCTCTTTTCTCCACGAACTTTACTTTGTTTGACTTGTGGTCCACTGTTTTGTTTACTTTCATTTAGAAGTCAATATGACAAAATATGTGTCTGTTTGACATTTTTAAAGGAGCAGATATATGTACTACTGGGCACTAGTATGCTTCTTTCTATGCTTGAATATTTGTTTGCTTTCTGTCAAAGTTTAAACTTTTTATAGAGATCTGATTATATGTATTCACATCAACACATTTTTAATTGAATCTATAGGAGTTTACAAAGAAAAATATTAAAACAATAAACAAAACCATGTTGTGCCAGTCACTCTACATAAGGATCATTAAACAAAGAACATATTTCCTGCCGAAGATGTTCAAACTCATTACACTCACATCTGGAGAAATGAATGCCACGAGAGGCTTACAGTTTCTGTTTATATTTAGCTAGGAGAAAACTGACAGAACAGAGACTGAAAGACAGATGGAAGGAAATGGTGAAGTTGGTGCAAAATGTGGGTCTGCATGTCTGAGCATGAACTACTATTCCCTTACTCTATCAGACATGATGAAGAAGGTGGAAGCTGATGCCATAAAAGAAGGTAAGAGGCAAACAGAAGGTGGCACTGGTGCTATGCTACTGGAACGAAGAAACTTATGTCGGAGAAGCAGATTTAGAAAAAAGGTCAGACTGCAGTGAAATGCATTGACAGGTTTCAGTGGTGGCAAATTCCTACTTTTTTTAATACTTGACAGGTTATATTTTCCTTTTTTCATGAGGTTCCCTGAGTAAAAGCTTCCAGCTTGGCATTCTGAAGGGCAAACTGATGTCTTTAAGCAAGGCTCCTAGTTGTAAAACTAGTTAAATTGCTAGCTACCAGTTGGCAGCATTTGTTTGCCAGACATAATTTGTTGCTATATTTTCACAGTTACTGGCTGTGAGAGTAAAATTGTAATTACTTCAGTAAGGAACTGTGAGGTGACTTGAGACTTTTTCATATAAACTCTTAAATGCTTTCGCAGGAATGTTTGCTTGAGTCATTTCAGGCAAAGCCACCGATATGACTGTGTTGCAAGACCTTTTTTAAATGAATACCTCCCTGCAGAGTTGTTTTAGGTGGGCCGATGCATGGAGGAAACACTACAGTTGTTGTGGTCCTGGGCTGGTGGCCCAGTATTTTATGTTCCTTTTGTGTAGTTCCCTTTTTGTTGTGGTTTCTGGTTGTTAGTTTTCTTATAGTTTTTTAACTCAGGTTGTTGTTGTTTGTAGGTTATTCTGGTTTCCATGTGTTCTTGTCTTCCTGTGTGTCTGTGCTCCTCTGTGTTTCTTTCTCCCTGTGTTCTTGTGTTCTGTGTGTCAGTCTCCCTAGGTGTCAAATCTGTGTGTACCGTGTTAGGTTAATTCCTGTTTTATTTTGGTATGTCTTTGGTCCTTGTGCTTAAGGTTTAGTTTTGCTTCCTGTGTTTCCCTCCCAGCTGTTTTCCAATTGCCCATTACCTGCTGTGTATATATTGTTTATGTTCTCACTTTGTTCTTGTCGCGACGTCATCATTGTTTACCTGCCTGCTGTGTGTCCCTCTGTCAGTCTGCATACCTGCATAGAAGTTTCCTTGTTTGTTCTGCTGGCCCCGTCCAGCTCTGTCCTGAGTTTAAGCAATAAAACTATGCAGTTTGACTTGTATGAGTCCTGCATCGGGTTCCTCAATCCTGCCTGCCACAGCGGTTCATGACAACAGTGGGAGAAATGATTATTTGATCCCCTGCTGAATTTGTAAGTTTGCTCAATTACAAAGAAATGAACAATCTCAAATTTGTACGGTAGTTTCATTTTAACTGAGAGAGGCAGAATATCAACCAAAAATCCAGTGCATGTCATTGAGTGAAATAAGTATTTGATCTCCAAGCAAAACGTGACTTAGTTTTGCAAAGAAACTCCTTGTTGGCAATTACAGTGGTAAGATGTTTCTTGTAATTGTCACCGAGTTTGCGCACATCTCTGGAGGGATTTTGGCCCACTTCTCTTTACAGAAACTCTCTAAATTCTGTAGGCAACTCGATGCTTCAACTCCCTCCATAGATGTGTTTATAGGGATGAGGTCTGGAGACTAGCTAGGCCACTCCATGAACTTAATTTGCTTCTTCTCTAGCCAGTCCTTTGTTGCCTTGGCAATATGTTTTGGGCCATTGTCATACTGGAAAACCCACCTATGACCCCTCTTCAGTGTCCTGGCTGAGAGAAGGAGGTTCTCGTCCAAGATTCTACAGTACACTACATGGCCCCGTCCATTGGCCCCTCAATGTGGTGAAGTCGTCCTGTACCCTAAGCAGAAAAACAGCCCCAAAGCATTGTTTCCACCTCCATGCTTGACTGTGGGGATAGTATTCTTTGAGTAATACTCAGCATTTCTCATAATCATCCTCACCCCACGGGGCAAGATCTTGCACAGAGCTTGAGATTGAGGGTGACTGATGGTCATTTTTTATTTCTTACATTTCCAAATAATTGCACCAGCAAGGTTGGAGAATGCAGTAAATATCATGTAAAGTATTGTCAAGAGTCAGACTTGCTGCATGTTGTGTGCTTTTGAAAGCATTTTGGAAGGCTTGCTTTGTGCTTACTTTTTCCCACTTATTAGCCCTTTGTCCCTTTTCTACAGTAGCATTGAATGCTGTGCTGTTTCATTTAAGTTTCACTAGCTCCATAGACACGCGTATCATTTTGTGCCAGCAGCACTGTCATTTATCTGTAAGAAAATACAAAGGGATGTAAATACTTTGGTTAATATAGTAGTAGTAGCTGGACTTTGTCAACATCAGTAAGCAGACTCCAGAAAATGGTTGACAGTAGTGCAATATTCAGTGCTGTTTGTCTTTATTTCTGTGCACACTGGCTGGCTTGCACGGGTGAGCTGGTTTTCCACTAATCGAACAGCTGGAGGTTTGATCAAGCACCTTGCATCCAATGCCATTGGTGTAGTAGCTCAGCTGCCATAAGTGTTTAAATGGCTAAATGAGAAACACATAGTAAAGTTTTAAGAAGTGCCAGGATGCTGTATAAATGCTGAATGCACTGAAATAAATCTATACTTAAACAACTGATTATATTTAATGGCAACGCCCTGTACCAGTTCAGTAAGTGGTGTTTGTATATGAATTTAAAAAATGCATGCAAATGTGAAAGCTGACAGTAAAGAATTCCCAATTTTATTTTTACCTAATTTTGATACCTGATTGCACAAAAATAGGAGGCTAACTCATGTGTACTAGTCAATTTTTATCCTTTATTAGTGTCAGCATAGTTTCAGTCAGCAAAAACTAAAAACATCTGAGTCTTTTTTCCTTTTTTTTTTTTTGTCAATGACAGACTCTTCAGCACCTTTGAGTACAGCAGTAAAAGATCTCAGTTTTTTCTTTTGGAGAACAAAAATCTATGACCGAGGTGGGCTGTTATGGAGCCTAGGGCTGTAAATGGTGATTAATCATAATTTTGAACATCTGGACTGTTGTTCAAAAAAGAATATGAAACAACTTCCTACAATTTGAGGTATAATGAACATATGACTGATGAATAATTTAAAATAATGAGCTTGTCATTTATTGTACGCATGGGCATATTTAATCGGCCCTTCAATCCATTGTTAATGTTACTTAAGAGGTAAGAAAAGGATACATCTATCACAACCTAACTCAGCTTCAGGTTTGCAGGTGTGTGTCTTACTGGGAAATATGAAGATACAATGATCATCTTTATGTTTCTGAGAGTTTAGGCTACATTCAGTGAAGCAGCACATTAATTGCTTTAGGTTTAATAATGAGATTTCTGCTCTCTGTAAGCCCTTGCTGATGTGGAAGTTTAGGTGTTTTAATGACAAAAATTCTCTGTGAAATGAAAAATGAACTCTTCTGAACTGGATACTGATTCCTGCGGTGGAGTTTTCTCCTCTGTAGCTGAAAAAAAAAACTGAATATGGTGCTTGTAAAGGAATTTATAGGCACTGCAGATATTTCTTTCTAATGCTGAAGAAATGCTCAAAATGACTGGACTGTGATTTACAGGGAAAATATACTGCTCAGAAATATTAAGGGGACACTTAAATCACGCCTTGGATCTTGATGAAAGAAATATTCAATTTGAGAAGTGTTTGTTGGGGATGTTCAGTGGAACTAACAACCATCAACCCTTTGAGGGTTGGATACAAAATAACACCTAAAAAGTATAAAATTGTTTCCTTATTATTATTTTTTAGCAAGATATTATAACTGCCGCTTGGCAATAAATTTTGACCACAATGCATTTCAGATCTACAGCAGTATGATGTATACAGTTAAGGGGCGTCCACACAGGAAGCAGTTTATATACTTTCTCCTTTCTTTTGTTCACTTCATTATTTATCTGTGACATTAGCGCTGTAATGCAGAGGCTGCAAAAATCTCCACATCGCTTCTCCACTGCTTTGTTGCTGCTATGTGAAGTTTCTTATCAGCATGGTACCATCAACCAGTATCTGCGGTCCAGCGCCATCCATCCAATTCTCTCTCGAATGTGATTTCTGTCCCCGTTCCCTGTTTAAGCAACATTCTTTATTTTGTAGGTTACTCGGCATTATCATCAGAATAGATACATAATATAGCTCTCTCTGTGTCTTTTAGATCCCTCAGTAACCAGCAAAACATCTCCCACCAACATTAAACTCAGGGCTCACATGAGGCTCCTTAAGAACTTTTTCTGAGAGTAAGTATGTGTGCCTACAGGCGTGTCCAATACAAGAAAACAGATTACTGTGTGCTTAAGACTAGAGTAAATTTAACAACCAACAACAACTCATTGATAAACTAGACAACAGCTAGTGATGGCTGGCAATTGATGATTATGACATGAAATTTCAAAGAATATGGGAAGTACTGTACATTTTTAAATATGTGCTCTTCATCAACAGTGTATTTCATGTTAACTACTTTCAGTAGTTAGAAAAAAAAACAGGTTGTTCCCGCTCTCACACTTTATTTACCAAATACTTGTCCTTAGTGTGTTATAGTCTCTTGAAAGCATTTAGCACAAACTCTGCCAAGGTAAAAATACTGTAACCTCTTTTCACACAGCCTTGTCACCTTTTTCCTTCCCAGTGCATATGAATCCCTGTCCATCCTGAAAGCAGCATAAATGCTGTGATTGTGAGTAGTTAGTTCTGTTTTCCAAGAGGCATTTGATGGAATTAAGAAAGGTGAAAGGTCGTGGCCTGAATGCATTCTTTCACACTTGGGCTCAAAAGATGGAGCCCCTTATAACAGTGAATCAAGTCAGTTCACCTTCAAATTAGCTCGTTTTAAGTTCAGGCTGACAGTTCTGCAACTCAGCAGTAAAGTAATAGTCCCTCAGCAACCAAAGGACAGATTTTAATATACTTCATTTATTTATGGTGTTAAAAAATAATAAAATAGATAAAAGAGGTGTGGAGTGCAAATGCACTTGCTGCCTTTCATAAATCCCTTTTTCAAATGTTTAAGAGAAAATCAGTCCAGCATCTTCTAACATATTTTGGTCTTAATATTTGTATGGATATTTTAAAAGTTCTAAATTTAATTTTAATTACACTGTACTACATTCTGTCACGTCATCAGTTTTCAAATCCAATTAAAAACTGATTGCTAGATATATTTTA
The DNA here is from genome assembly GCA_030220045.1 of Australoheros facetus. Classification (NCBI taxonomy): domain Eukaryota; kingdom Metazoa; phylum Chordata; class Actinopteri; order Cichliformes; family Cichlidae; genus Australoheros; species Australoheros facetus. The sequence continues at coordinate 16,205 of JASGAU010390344.1, forward strand.
CGTGTCACTTTTCTTACCACTATGAGGTTGTAAGACAGATTAGGAAGAAAATAATAAACATACTAATTTTACCTACATATTTAAAATGTTAGCTTGCGCGGTCTAAAAGTAATTTTGTAATTAATGTAATTTTATTCAAGAAAAAATATTTTAAAATTTTTATATTGTAAAAGAAAAACAATGTTCTTCAGTACAAAGTAAAGTAAAATTTAAACTTAATTACTTAGATTTGCACTGAGGTAAATAATTATTTGACCCCTAAGCTCTAATTTTAACTACTACCATAAAAACAAGCAGTCCATAGAAAATGTGGCACTCAGTGGAACAACTGATGATATCTTCCTGGTATATGCATTTTTTAAATTTTGATGTGCATGAAGTCATCCACACTTGCTCAAGTCCAGTTGCCAGGTATTTAGAATTGAGTATGGAGGGAGCTAAGTGGTGTAGGTTTGGGGTCCTTTTAGGAAGGGAGGTAGGAGGAGGAAATACAAGATTTCACCTCATGCAACATCAATGATCTCAAAGCAGCTGGGGCCACAGGAACAAGCACAATACGATAACCATTGGTAGTACATTACAACATTATAGTTTGAAATCATGCAGTGCCTGCAATTACTTCTGCTAAAAAAGGCCCATGTTCAGGCCCACCATGGTAGTGGAATCATTATGCTTCGGGGGTGCATTTCTGTCATGAGCACTGCATCTCAGGGAAGGAAAGGTGGTTGGGGCCATGTGCTGTAAAATCTTGGATGAGAACCTCCTTCCCTCAGGCAGGGTATTAAAAAAATAGGTAACCTTCCAGCAAGACAATGACCCAAATCATATAAGCCAAGTCGACAAAGGAGTGGCTTAAATGTAATTCAAATTTAGACTGTGAACACCACATGGCACATATTTATAATGAAACATGTGTCAACTCCTCCTTCAAAATTTCAAAAGACCAGGCAAATAAATTGGGATCCATAGACCGGAAGATGAATATAGCCACTGTAACTTCACACATTAGTTTTGGACTGTGTATTCTGAAGCCTCAGTGTTGTTGTTTTTAAAGTCAGAGATCACCATATTTGGAGAGTTGGGGTCATTAAATTTCACTAATCAAAACTGAGGCTTTGAAACTTCTTGGGTGGGCTCTACACAACAAGCCATATTTGTCAGGTAACTGCTAAAAAAATGAGACATCAACAGCATGTGGTGGTGAAGTACATTTCACTGACTCCAGCAGGCAGCAACTGGCTAAACTCCTTGCGTCCAAACATTTTGCAGGTTCTCTATGACATACATAAAGCTGCATGCTCTCAAGCAGAATGAGACATTGCTATGACTGCTCACACAGACTCTCAAGAGAAATTATCACTGCTGACCAATACCAATAATGATTCTCCACTCTTTAATTTCTTTCTCCAGACTATAGCTGGTAATGATGCCACCCGATTCTGACAGGAGACTATCCCCCCACCCACTCCTCTCATGAAAAGAAGTGACTAAGCTGCAAAGCTAATGAGGAGAGGACATATGTTGGAAAATGTGGCATTGAGAGTGAATGTGAATTTTGCTGTAAATTATGGATGATGCAGAATAAACAACAACAATAATAATAATGATAATAATCATATTAGTCAATTGTTATTTTCTTGTGTTTTTCAAAAGAAAAATAAAAGAGAAACAAAACGGAGCAAGTCATCCTTGAATCTGGCTTGTTTGTCTCCTCTTGAATAAAATCCTTGGCAATGTATGTTGTTGTTTTGGACTCCCAATCTCTTTCAGATGAATGAACAGAGCCATCCTTTCTGTGAACTTCACCATTCATTGAACACTCATGATAAAGGTCAGTCAACAGGTTTTATGGGAATGCTGGGAGACATAATCTCAACAGGTTGAGATGACATCACTCCCTCTGCTCTGCTGCAGGCACAAGATTGACCTAAAAACCCATCTGGCTGTGTGTATATGTCTGAGTAAAAGGCATTTAACCAGACAATTTGAGATGGAACCCTTGCTGTTCACAAGCTTGTCTATGCAGTTTATACATGCATCGAGTTACTTCATCCCATTCTTGCAGATGCATCTTTCACATTTTACACTTTGGAATCCATTAGTTCACTATATAGGGTGGGATTTGTAGTAAAAAAAGAAGGAACCAAAAAAAAAAAGAGAGATTTTAGGAATTAGAGTGCACCCATATACTCTGAAGTCTGATAGAGCATATTGCCATCAGTGTAAGGTTTAGGAATATTTTATAATGTAAGGAATATTATGAACTTAAATATAACTGCACCTTTTACAGGAACACTATAACATATTTTTAATTAAATGAATATGTGCAATATTCTCAGTCTCAAGTTTTCTTCTTCAGACACAGGAGATCCAATCAAATGTAACGATACATACATGCAAGAGTTATATCCCCATCATGTAGCATTTGGCCAGCTGTGCCATAATGTCCATATTTTGAATAAGCTCAGCACAAATGCTGTCAATTTAAAAAATATACAGTATATTAGGGTAAATAAATATTCCACGATGGTAGAGTCCTATATATAAAACTTAGAAGAGAGTCTGCTTTGATGACAGACTTTTGGAACATGATTAACATTTTCATACAGCCCCTTAAATTCACACAAAATACAGCACCAGTCAAAAATTTGGACATGCTCACCCATTGATATGAACGGGACAGTGTGTCCAAACTTTTGACTGGTACTGTATTTGTTTGGCCAATGTTTATCTTTGTACATTTAAAGTGGATTTTCTGTCTTTTAGACAAGTTGACTAGTCTAATGTGCTCCTTCTTCCTGATGTTGCTTGGTATTGCTACATCTATTGCTAAGGCCTTCTTCCTCCACTTGTCCACCACTACTATGTCCAATTGGTTAGTCATCACCAGTTTGTCCGTCTATATCTGGAAGTCCCACATGATCTTAACTTGGTCATTCTCAACCACCCTTGGGGGTGTATCCCATTTTGACGTTGGGACTTCCAGGTCATGCTAGCCACTTGGCTATGGCATTCCATGGATGCCCCCCTGCTAGCATCTTGCACCGTGCTTTTATGTGCTGGATTATCTCAGGGGCAAATCTGTGCAGCCTGCACCTAGGGTCTTGCCTGGTGTGGTAGACCCCAGCCTCAAGAGACCCCAATGTCTCTTAGCTGTGCTGTCTTTCATTCCAGGTTTGTCCAGCCATTGGCACTATTTTTCAATATCAGCTACTTCTTCTACCTGCAGGTGGTATATGCTGTGCAGGGGCCTGTTCTTCTACGATGGTTCCTGCTTTTGCTCCTCTTCTTTCTCGGGTTTCTGCTGCCTGAGGTATTCACTAAAGACATGATCCGTTGTGGCCATCTTTCCAATGTACTTACTAGTCCTTTGGTTCCTCAACACATGATGCGGAACTTGTTAATCTGGGTGATGTCCTAGCTGATATGGCTTCAGTCATATATCTTTTGCTCATATTCTGAGGTAGGCTTGGGTAGCACAAGGGGCCTACGTAGCTCACTGCACCAGTTGAGGCAGGCTGTTGGGACTGCCTCAATTGAAGACTCCCAGGGCTTCAAAGTTTATGGTCATAAGATACATCATAGAAGCTGCAGAGAAAGTCACTAGCTGGCTTTGGATCAAATATATCTTTGGGACTTACTGCTAGGATATGATCAGGGCCTTATGAAGTGTGGCATCCAGATGGCATGTCTTGCACAAAAGCTTTCCAAATGCTAGGGAATTACTAAATATGACTATGTCCTGAGAGGACAAGTTAAATTAGTGTGTTTATGTAACATTGCATGTAATGTAATAGATGTGCTGTGATTATATTTGAAAAAATAATAAACATTTATGTATCTAATAATGTAAAATAAAAAATATTCATCTAATTTTAATTTGTGTTAAATTTCTTGTGTTGAGTTGAAATTGCACTACATTATTTCTCTATTCCTAATCTGGTCTGGGATATTTTGAAATGTTTATAGCCCATGGGGAAAAAACAAACAAAAAACAAAAACAAAAAAACAAAAAAAGGTTGGTTTAAATTATTCAAATCCACAGGGTTCTAAAGAAGTGGAGAGGCTGATGGTCTTTTATAAGGTTTTTGTAGGCAGGTATAAACAAACACAAAATAATCTATCTTTGAAAATCTGGAAGTGAGATCCAGTGACAAAAACAAAATCCATCACTGTCACCACTGATGCCAGAGAAGACCAAGCTGAATGCAAAAGTGGAATCTTATCACATCATATTCTATCAATTTATGTTGCTGCTTTGAACTAACTGGCTGTAAGTAAAGCC
>JASGAU010390347.1:0-17328 GCA_030220045.1 Australoheros facetus
GTATTTGCAAATTTCCCATGGGGCTTTTTATTTGTCCTGAGCTTTTCTTACATTAAGAAAAGAAAATATATTTTTGACTAAATCGGTAGAGGCCCTTAACTTTCTGCAAAACCTGTTAATAAGCCAGTAACACTGTCATAGACAGAGATGGGATTAGCTGAACATGAGCATTCTGCTAACTCAAAGCCAAGAAAATTCTTTCTTGTGGTGCCAGGTGACACAAAGAAAAGAAATACAGAAATGATCAGTGATAACAGCATCAGTGGTCGGCTGGAAGTGGTAGAAACTTCTTAGTCATACTGTACCAAGATAAAGTATGTGTCCATGTGTATTACTAGGAATGCTGACAAGATGACTGAAGCCAGCAGAATGTGAAAGATTATGCAAAGCCACAGAATCTGCTGCAACATCAACCTTTATAAGTAACTTTGAGTTATTAAGCCAGTTTTTTTTTTTCTTGGGGCAGTTTTCCTGCAGTTTAATTTCTTCCATTGTGAAGTAAATGTTACCTTGAAAAACAGTGTTACTCTTTTACCTAGTATTACTTTTTTTTGCTGTGGTCCTGGTCAAAACAGAGATATGAGGTATGAAGTGGCTATATATGTATCTTTAACTTTCACATGCACATTTAACTTTCACATGCACGTTTTCTGTCCCTGAAAGGTGAGTCAATAATACTTGAGCTATTTTAACAGTACTTAATTTCATTCATTCATTTGTGGAATATTGTCATCAAAACATCCCACATTAAATTTATTTCAACAGTCACACGATGCTGTGAACATAGATTCTTGTATTTTTTTATTCTCTTTGTGTCTCAATATTTTTCATTCAAGTTCAACAATGGTGAACTTAAATTAGAGGGCTTTAGTGAAGAATCTGATTGTGTTTTTTGGCACAAAGACAGACAGAACTTTTTTTTTTTTCTTTTCATAACCTGTCAAATCCTTAATCATCAAAAGTGAAGCAGAGACACAAATGGAAAGCAGATACATTTTACAGTGGACAGTTTTTTTTTTTACAAAGACAAGGATAAAAACTCTGAATATTTTTTTTAAAAAGTATTTGTCAGTGAAAATTGAACACGTAACATGTTCACAATTGTGCTTTGGTGAATAAAAAAACAAACATTTTTCTCAATTTCTTGAGAACAATTTCCAGGATCTATCATTATATAGCACTTTTATTCAGTGATGATACCAACCTGGCAGAATAAAGAAGAGAAATACTTACCTCCGCCATTCTTGTAGCAAAGATATGGAAATCTCCACACATTGCCAAGTCCAATAATAGCACCGGCCACAGATAGGATGAACTCCTTTTTGCTGCCCCACTTGCCGCGCTCTTTAACAGTTTTTGAAGTGCTCTTTGTGGGGAGATGAAACAGCCTGCGCAGAGATTCTGCCATACTGCTGAGCAAGAGATGGTCTGATGGCAAAACTAGCAAAAACTCTTGAGTGTGTGGATTGACTGGTTGGGGACTGCCTGATGAAGATTTGTACAGGGTTACCCAATAGTTATCTAATTGATAAACTGCACGGCCACAAGGGGGACCTCTAGATTTATATACTGTAAACCACAAGCAGGAGAGAGAAGTATTCAGTGTGACTAATGTCCTTTTGAGCATGGTCTTGAAGACATTCAAAGCAGGGCTGACTGCCTCAAATGAGGTATGAATGAATAAGAACGACAGTACTGGTATTTTAACTAAGTTAAAGGTAGATTAGCCTTATCTCTGTCTCCTTGCATTAATGCATATTAATTACATTATTATAATTTTACAAGGATCATGCAGAGAATTTTAGATACGTAACAAGACAAGAGAGTTTTGCCAGGACGCAAACGTCTAAAGGCCGATTATATGCTATTTTCCATGTGCAATGCCTATGTACTTTTTTTTTTCCATGAGATGAAGTTCAGCTGAATGCCTTCACACCACGTTGCCTTCCTGATAATGAAGACTTATTTATGTGCTATTATTTTTAGAGGGAAATGCACAACTCAAATTCCAAAACTCTTCCAATACTTTGTAAAATGTAAATAAAAATATACTGTAATAATTTGCAAATCATATTTTATTCACAGTAGAACATAGAAAACATATCAAATGTTTAAGCAGAGAAAATGTACCATTTTCAAAAGAAAAAAATAGCTCGTGCATCTCAGAAACTTTGGGACAGGGCCATGTTAGCACTGTGCAGCATCCCGTCCTCTTTTAATAACTGTCCATAAATGTCTGGGAAATGAGGAGACAACGGCTGGACCTTTGGGAGAGGAATGTTGTCCCATTCTTGTCTGACATAGGATTCTAGCTGTTTAACAGTCCTGGGTCTTGTTGGTGAAAGGTCTGGACTACAGGCGGGCCAGTTCAGCACCCAAACTCTTCCACCACAAAGTTATGCTATTGTAGTACATGCAGTATGTGGTTTAGCATTGTCTTCCCGAAATGTCCCAGGCCCTTCCTGAAAAACACATTGTGTGGATGGCTGCAAATGTTGCTCTAAAACCTGAATATGCCTTTCAGCATCTATGGTGCCTTTCCAGATGCTCAAGCTGACATTTCCATTGGCACTGATGGACCCCCCATACCATCAGAGATGCAGACTCATGAACTGAGTGCTGACAGCAAGCTGGGTTCTCCAGTTCCTCTTTAGTCTAAAGGACATGTCAGCCATGTTTTAGATTTGGATTCTTCTGACCACAGAACTTTTTTCCACTTTGCCTCACTCCACTTTAAATGAGCTTTGCCTCCAGAGAAGATTTCTGGATCATGTTCACATATGGCTTCTTCTTTGCATAACAGGGTTTTAACCTGCATTTGTGAATGGCACAGTGAACTGTGTTCTTGAGTGCATGCAGTGATTTCCATGACAGAATCATGCCTGTTTTTAATGCAGTGCTGCCCGAGGGCCCAAAGATCACAGGCATCCAGTACTGATTTTCAGCCTTGTCTCTTGTGAGATTTCTCCAGATTTGCTGAATCTTTTGATGTTATTATGTACTGTAGATGATGAGTTGTTCAAAGTCTGCACAATTTTATGCTGAGGAACATTATTCTGAAATTGTTCCACAATTTGTAGACACGAGATTTTGCAGATTGATGACCCTCTGCCCATTTTTTTTTTTTAACTTCTGAGAAACTCTTTTAATTTTATACCCAATCATGCTACTGAGCTGTTGCCAATTAACCTAATTAGTTACAAAATGTTTCTCCAACTGTTTCTTTTTTTGTACCACTTACTTTTCCAGTCTTTTTTTCCTCTCATCCCAAATTTTTTAACATGTTCTGATGTGTTTTCTGTTGTAAAAAAATATGATATTTTATGAGGTTTGCAAATCATTGCATTCTGTGTCTATTTACATTTGACAAAGTGATCAAAACTCTTCCTTGTGCCGTGCTTGCTCTGCATTAAAACAATGAAGATCTACTCTCTTTTTGTCTCCTTAGTCGAATGTAGCTGGCAAACATATCTAACTGGTTTTTCACCCATTGGACCAAGCCTGTCTGAACTTTATCTAACAGATACGACGGACTGTATTTTGACCTGAAAAAGCCAGCAGCATCTTAATCAGTCCTTGGGTGTTTAAACTACAGGGGAGTCATTTTTGTGAGACTGTAGCTGAGAATCTTTTAACACCATGTAAAAAAACTGAAAGACAATGACTGAGGAGATGTGAGTTGGCTCTTGTGCTACATTCTGTTGTGACACATGCTAAACAACCCAACAAAAATAAGACAGTACGTGATTCAGGTTTCAGTGATCTCCCTTTGACTTTAATTTTTTGAATGAAGTGAATTGTCCATGTCTAGAAAACTGAATATATGACTTTGTTTTATCAGCTATTAATGTTTTCTGTTTCATATATTGCTTTATATTTATGCATTCATCTACTCCTGTCTACGCTGCCTCGAAGTATCCAGTTTCTAAATCACGTGTATTCCTTTACACCATTTCTTCTCCTTAAGTACTATTTATGAGCAGCTCACTACTTCACAGCAGGGGGCATCTCAGGATCCTTGTCTGAGTGATGAAGACTTCTTCGTTGCCATTGTTGGCTCTTGAGCTTTCTCACAAGTACTTTGCTCTTTCCAGCCATGAAGCAACTATTTAAAAAGTAAAATTAAGCAAAAGTTTTGATTCCACAATGTTAAAAGATTATTTACAAACATAATGCATAGTTTGTGCATTGTGCATAATTTTAGTTAATCACAAGAACAATTAGAGGTGTTAGTAAAAGCAAAAGTAAAAGTGCTCATTATGCAGAACTGAAGATAAATGTATCACATGAAAATAAATCACAAGTACAGTGTGGTGCAAAAGTCTTGAGCGCCCCCCCCCCACACACACACACACACACACACAAACACATTATTAAATTATTAAAACATACAAGCATACATGGATATACCATTTACAAGGCAAAAACAGAGTCCTCTTTTCATCTACATTAATCACTAATAAACCGTACACACATATTCACACGGTAAATAATAAAGGACACTTTTCTCCCCCATGAAAGGCAGTTTTTAAACCCCTGTTTACAGGGTGGGCTGCTGCAGCAGCATAAAGCATGTGAATGTCTAAGGCTCTTTTAGATCCCTCGTGTTCATTCACATTCAAAGAAAGACTCCCAAGTAGACGATCAAGAGGATCTCATGTCCATCAAGCTTGAAAAGCTTAAACAGGAGCAATGTGGGAACAAATCTGAGTTTAAAAGAGAACATTTCATTAAAGTGAATTAAAACAGGATAACATAGGATAAAAGAGCGATAGCCTTCAATAACAATAATGTCAATAAAATTTTTGGACAATGACACAATTTTGTCATTTTAATCTATCCACCAATATATGTTTAAGCTAAAGTCATAATTTAACTGAGGTGACTGATCCAAAATCTTGCATTCAACTGTAAGTAACTGTAGTAGTTTTTCTTTAATGCACAGTCTACAGTACACCCTATCCATCTGTACTGTTAAAGTGCCGTCCCACCAGTTGTGCTGCTTTGGCTGAGTCTGAGCAAACAGGACATTCCTAAATACTTCAGAATTCATCTGGCCGCTTCTGTCTTCTGTCATATCATCAACATCCACAATGACCAGTGGCACTGGAAGTCATGCGTGCAAAGGCCATCATCCTGCCCCAATATGCTTTCAAGATCCTGTAAGCTGGAGCTGTTCCAAGTCACCACTGTGCTTTTTTTCTGTCCATCATTCTAGTACAGGCTGAGCTGGGCTTCAGCTGTCCTAAGAATTTAAGGTGTAACTTACATTTACACTTATGCTCAAACCAAGAGTCAGCAGCAGAATAAGCTGTTTGGCATAGGCAGAGAAGATCTGACAAGCTCTTCATGGGCACAACCCACATATACAGCTCTGCTGCTCAATCTACAATTGCATTTTCCTTCCAAGTGTAACACCATTTAAGGGGGAATACACAGGCTTTCCAATGGAGTAAGATTTATTGCCAAGAAGTATTGTTACAACAAAGAAATAATTGATGAAACACAAATTTCCTTACTTTTTGTGCTACGTTTATACATAAGGAAAAAGTATTAACCATAACACCTCAGAGCCACTTTACTAATAATGAAATAAAATCTACCACTACCACTAATACTACTACTACTAATAATAATAATAATAACAACAGAGAAGTCCTTGTCTTTCTTTTTTCTTTCAAAATATACGAACATGTCTTTTTAACCAAGAAAAAAAGTTGCAGATGAATTCTTTTTTCTTTTTTTTTTTAACTGTGTTTAAGATATAGTTTGTATTGAACACCATAATACATATTTGGAAATTCCTTTAACTATAATATTAAGACAATTTTTTCGATATAACTTAACTTAAAGCCAGTTTAATTTCTTTGTAGAGGAAAGCATAAAATTCAGTTTGATTTGTTGTGTCATGTATTTATTCAAGCTATTCTTAGTAATGTGAACTCAGAAATATAGCACTATTCAGAGGTCATACTGAACCTCTGAGAAGTGGAACCAACACAATAGAAAACCATTTGGGTTTTTAATGAGCCTGTGATTTTACACTCTAATGTGGACTTGTGAATTCGTCCAGCAGAGGGCACTCAGTAGTTGCTGACTTTCTCCAACAAGGAAAGGAAATGACCGGAAACCACAGAAGAAGAAGCTCTTTTTGAAATGTGTTAAATGAATGCGCCGAGCTAATAACTAACTTATTGTTTAAACTGAAACTAAAATTTTTGTTGTTGTTAACAAGTCTTGTAGCTTACTGTTTGCGGTGATAATGTCAGGGATTCCTCCAGACACATGGCAACCGCCTACAGTGGCTTTGGAGACAACGTAAGTTCCCAATCTAACACTGGATGCTAACTCAGCTAGCTTTCAGTAACCTGAGGACTTGGTGTTTATTGCATTAACAAATCTCGCATTTGTTTATTTTCAAAATCGTTTTAACAAAGCGCATGAAATCAAGCATATTTCCGCTGGTGTAACAGAGCCTGCGCTATTCAGAGACTATAAAGACACATGTTAACTGACTGTGGGTTGCAGGATGGGGACTGTTGTGGTGGAGCTGTACTGGAAGCATGCACCAAAAACCTGCAAGAACTTTGCAGAGCTGTCCAGAAGAGGCTACTACAATAACACCAAGTTTCACCGGATCATAAAAGACTTCATGGTGCAGGGAGGAGATCCCACAGGAACAGGTGGGTTCATCACAGAGACAGTCGCAAGTGTGTGGATATACCACTGTCCCCAGATTAGGTAATAGGTTCATGTTTTGAGTTGGTCAATTGCATCAAATAAAGGAAAACGAGCACTTTTTCCTAAAGGTGCCTAGATTCTTAAACATTTCAGTCACTTTAAAATGGCACTAATTGCAGGTAAATGTTTTTTTGTTTTTTAATAGTTCCATATTACAATGTGTTTCTTTTTTGCAGAAAACATATTTTTATTTGCAGTCTAATAAAATGTAGGAAGCATACAGTAAAATGTGGTGTATTTCAATAGCAAATGTGAATAACCGAATACAGCGGCTCTTCTTTGCGATTAACAGCATGTCCATAGTTATCTAAATGCTGAATCCTGTTTTAGATATACACATCAGACACTTTATTAGGTATACCTCACTAGTACTGGGTTGGACCCCCTTTTCCTTTCAGAACTTCTCTAATTCTTCATGGCATAGATTTAACAAGGTGCTGAAAGCATTCCTTTTTGGTCCATATTGACATGATAGCATCACACAGTTGCTGCAGATTTGTTAGCTGTATATCCATGATGTGAATCTTCGATTCCACTACATCCCAAAGGTGCTCTATTGGATTGAAAGCTTGTGACTGTGGAGGCCATTTGAGTACAGTAAACTCATTGAGGATCTGAGCTTTGTGACATGGTGTGCTAAAGCAGCCATCAATAGATGGGTACACTGAGGTCATAAAAGGATGGACATGGTCAGCAACGATACTAAAGCAGGCTTTGGCATTTGAACGATGCTCAGTTGGTACTAAGGAGCCCAAAGTGTGCCAAGAAAATAGCCCCACACTTGGTTGTAGTTGTTTGAGTTACTATTGCCTTCATATCAACTCAGCGCATTCAAAGGCCATTCTCCTCTGGCATCAACAAACATGCCACATTCAAAGTCACTTAAATCAGCTTTCCTACTTATTCTGGTGCTCGATTTGAACTTCAGCAGGTTGTCTTGACCATGTCTACATGCGTAAATGCATGACGTTACTGCCATGTAATTGGCTGATTAAATAGTTACATTAATGAGTAGTTGGACAGATTTACCTAATAAAGTGGCCAGTGAGTGTATATTTTAGGGCCCCATCATTACTCACTGAATAATCTCACATGTTCATGGTCTTAAGTAAACTCACCTAAATCTGCTTCTTGTGATCTTTGTTTTCCTAACAGGTCGAGGTGGTGCCTCCATATATGGCAAACAGTTCGAAGATGAACTAAACCCAGAACTAAAATTCACGGGTAATGCTTGTTGAATTATAACATTGGAATAGATGTGGCTGTGAAAGGCTGTGGTAGGTTGGTAAATAAAAGAAAAACCCTGCACAAAGTCCTTAAAATTATTCATATTTGTCAGTACTGAGGTCTTATTCTGGTATTTGTACACATGTTCATACATAGATGCCTTATTTCCAGATTCGAATGTTCATTAGTGTTTGTGTAAACAAATCTTTTGTAAAAGTTTCTGGTGTTTTTGAAACATTTGAGATCACAGCTGAATAAATTGAGTCCAGTGTTTCTGATAAATACCTCTGTGATACTATCTGATATCTTATAATTTGTCAGTATGTTTTTGTGTCTGTTAGGTGCCGGGATTCTGGCCATGGCCAATGCAGGACCGGACACGAATGGAAGTCAGTTCTTCCTCACCCTTGCACCCACTCAGTGGTTAGATGGAAAGCACAGTATTTTTGGAAGGGTGTATCAGGGGATGGGAGTTCTGAACCGGATTGGGATGGTGGAGACGAACAGTCAAGATCGTCCAGCTGATGATATCAAAATTCTCAGAGCTAATGTATCCAGTTAAATGAAACTTGATTTTCTTTTTCTTTTTTACACTTTTTTTTTTAAATAAACATCTTTTTAAGATGTAAATGTGAGTAAAACTTGTTTTCTCCAGCTGTGCAAATAGTAGCTCATTGATCCACCAAAGTATTAAACATTCACACTCAGTTATCACTATCAACGCGAATGAAGTGTTAATATCAAAGAATTAATGATTACTTTGTGTTACACTGGTTTAGATCTACTGTTTAAAAATATCAGAAGTTTTAACACTTTGAAAGAAACGTTATTAAAACCATGAGAGCAAAACTGTAGAAGTACATGATGAGCAAAGTCAGTCAAATATTGATGACTGCATATCTATAAAAAGTCAATGAAGATCAAATAATGTAAAATTAAAAAATAAAAAGTGCTTAGTCTTTTGTTTTTTAGTTACAGGAAGTGGCAGGTCTAAAATAAAAAAGACTACAACAGAGAACCAATTTTAACTTATCTTCAGGCACTAAAATATCATTTAATGTTACTAGCAGCCTGTCACAAAAAGCACATAATTTACTGACCAAAAAGTCTTAAAGTCATTTTCTTAAGAAATAGGGGGAAAAATCCAGGAAAGACGTGACAGGACCATCTGACCCTTCAGTTGATCCATCTATTTTTCACAATTGAACTCTATCAGTCATGGATTGGTCTCCACAAAGCCCAGATCTCAATATTATTGAAGCAGTGTGGGATCACTAGACAGAAAACAGAACAAAAGGCAGCCAAGATCCAAAGAAGAGCTTTGAATGTCCTTCAAGGAGCCTGGAGAACTGTTCCTGAAGACTGCTTAAATAAATGACAAGAAAGCTGCCTAAGAGTTTAGGCTGTGTTGTCTTTCAACTCATTACAAACAAACATGTACAAACTGTTTTTGCCTTATATACTGTATTTTAATTTATATGATGTGCGCCACTTGTCATTTATGTTGAGTACTTTCAATAACTGAGATGAATTATGGGAATGTATCTCTTTCATAAAGGATGAGCTTATGTATTCCTTGCTGAAGGAAGCATACGGGTACCTTTTCTTAGTATTTAAAGATTTCAACCAGCTCTTACTGTGGCTGCCACTCAGATTCTTCCAGGTCACACTCAGATGGGAACCTTCTTAAGCAAATTTGACTATTCAAACGTGGCCGCAGAGTTATTTATTCACAGCAATGTGGCTGTGACTATCACACTCACTCAACATATTACTTCATTCAAATTACACAGAAGCTTTCCCAATGAAAATGAATAAGCTATATTAGGACTTAAAGTATTTTATTGTACAAATTCAAGGTCAAATATAAAAAGCCTTTACCAATACAATAATGCAGGAAAATACAATATACCTTAAAGCAAAAGTAATTTTAAGGCATTTTAAGAGTTCTGTTATAAATGTAAGCAGCAAATACCTTTTTGACAGACTTGAAGAGGTATATTTATTTGGCTTATTATATGTGTTATTAAAAAATAATATTGTAAAATATACTCTGAATGTTTAAAATACGTTTGTGTGTGTGTGTACACTGCAGACTAAAGCACTTATGGATTATTCATTCTGTTTCCTGAAGAGAAATATGTGCTTGTAGGATTCACAATAGCTTTGATTTTAATACCAAGAGGCTACACTGACTTTATCAACTACAACTTGGATTGTTTTGGTGCATGCAGTGCAACATGGAATGCATGTCGCAAAGTGTCGAGGAAAATGGTGGTTCGCTAAAGGAGGTTAAAGTTTAAAAAAAAAAAGAAAAGCGGAGTATGATGAAGCAGGAAAATGTAAGTGAACATGCTTAGGTCACTGCTTGGGGGAAATCCTTGACCTTTGTTTTGTGAAATGTAAGTTTTTATTCTTTACGTATATGTTACTAAGTATATTGCATCTTGTATGTTGCATCTCTAACCCAAATAAAGTTATGAACATTTTAAATTTTAAAAAGGTGTTTCTATGCAGTAATATTTAGATCTTATTTATGCAAGAATGAAAAAAAAAATCTTATCTATTGTCATTACCAAAAAAGGTGTTTTTGGTTTCTATGCTGCCATGGTGAACACTGATGCTGTGAACAGTCTTAAACAGTGGCTCTAATGCCCTGCCTAAAGTGTTAGTAACAATATAAAAGTCTGTGTGTTTTTAGAGATTTTGCTAAAACAAACATTATTATTATATAGGTTTTTAGATACTTAAAATGCAAATTAGAGGGAAGAGGTTCCATATCAGTGTAGCATTTTGTACATTCAACCTCAAACAATTCTCAGTATAATTAGACATTTTGTGCTTTAGATAGATCATTACATCTTATAAAAAATTATCAATCAATACCAACCACCATATTTATATACAGTAAACAATCTGTTCCAAGTGTTATTTAAAATCCAAAACAAAAGGTATGTTAAAAGATTTGCATTTTAGTGAATATGGCTGTTTAGCCCACTATCAGGGGCGCAGAGTTCACATGGACATTCATCATTTCCTTTTCCATTACTCGAAGGTCATCTGCAGGCTGGCAGCTGGTCTTAAGACGCTAGGTAAAGATATTAATATTGTCAGTAACAAAAAATATAGTGAAAAGCAGGTTAGGATTCAAATGTTCATAAAAATGTAAAGTACCTATAGGTGACACTGACAATATCACTGACCTGCCAGATAGTGCCTCTTCCTTTGGCCAGTTTGTAGATCACAGTGACTGGGATCATCGAAAGCGATGACATGGCGAGGAACCAGCCAATGCAGTAAGCCCACCAAGGATACACATACGTGTTGTTGAACCTCATTGGGGTGTATCTCAGCAGCAAAAATATGAGTGTTCCCTTCAAAGGAAAACAATAAAAAGAATAAACATTATGGGATCAGAATAGAGAATATTGCTACACTGTTTAGAGAGATTGCATTAGAAACTTACACTGCAAATAAGAGGGGTGGCATACAGCCAGCAGTACTTGATCAGTGATAGAGGTTTGTATCCAATCATCCCCTCAATGTTGGTGTAAAAGCGATCGGCACCTTCAAGAGAGACACTTAGTTTACTAGAAAGAAACGGGTATTTAAGTGTAAATATTTCCACACAAAAAATCATATTGAACAGGAGTTGAAGGATGATGGAAGGGATTCATTTTTCCTAACACAAGGAACTAATGTAGCTGCATAAACATGAAGAGCTTGTTGGTGCAAAAATACAATTTTATGCCTGTTGAACTGTGTTACCTTTTGAATTTTTTGTAGACTAAACTAAAGAAGTGGGAACAAATTATGTAGCATTTCCTGACAGTAGCTTTTTAATGATAAAAGAGGGCTTAGTCCATTAGTAAATCTGGCCTTATATATGCATGTATATACACATATGTTCATAACTACATATATTTAGGTCATAAGAGTGGACCATTAGTAGGATGTAACTCTTATATAACTATAAAAAAAGTTTAAAAAGCATAAAAACCAAATACTTTTACACCAGTAACAATTTTATCTTACCATAAATCCATCCAATTGCAACTGACTGGCAGATTGCCAACAGCAGAAGAGTGGGACCACTGCAAACATAGTGATCAAAGATCTGCAGAATGTACGCACCAGCCTAAAATTTAAATATTTAGTACATTAGTATTGGTATTATTTATATTTATTTTTGTAGTATAGTCCTTTTTTCCCCCCAAATATAGGGGTCCTGCCAATGTAAAAAGTTAAGTAGTAATTAGCAGTTTTGAAAGCATACTGTTCTCTGGTCTTGCTTGATATTTGATTTCCATCCATCCTTTTCCGTTTGTCCAGGTCTGGGTTTCTAGGGTGTCACTCTAAGCAGAGATGCTCAGCCCCCATCCTCCCAGCCATGGCCTCCACCTCCTCTTGGATGTTACCAAGGTGTTTCCAAGCCAGCCAGCTGAGATGTAATCCCTCCATCTTTTCCTGGGTCTGTCTGGGGCCTCCTCCCTAACCCTTTTCAAAACACCTGACTTCGGAGCTGACCAACTCTAACGGTATGCCCAGAAACCCTTTGAGCACACACACACACTGTTGCTGCTTATATCTCCAATCTTTTTCTTTCAGTCACTACCCACAGCGTATGGCAAGAAGTGAGAATAGGAACATCCCTGCTAATGTCACTGCCACACTTCCCACTCATGAAGGAGACCTTGAGGTACTTGAACTTCTCTACTTGTCACAGCAACACCACCAAACTTGGAGTGGGCATTCCTGTCTTTTCAAGACAGGAAAAAACCGTGACTGAGATATTAAGACACAAGTCCTCAGACTTGAAGGTGGTAGTTCTCGTTACTGCTGTTTCTCACTTGCAAGCAAATCGCCACTCGAAGCCACAAGGACCACACAATGCACAAATAGCAAAGTTGTGATCATGAAGCCACCAAATCTGACACACTCTGCCCCTTGGCTGGGCCTAGAAATGAAAGCTTTGAACAGAATCAGTCACAAAGGGAATCCAACACCCACCAAGCCTAACATTGCTGACAATTCGAAGCATGCTCTCACTAAAGTTGTGCAGGGATGGAAAAGTCCATAACAATGGACCAATACTACATACTCCTGAAGCATTTCCACAGGACACCCAGAGTCCACAAAGCACATTTACACATGATTTCTGTGCTTCCTTTGTTGTATTTTGTGTTTTGTTACAGAACAGGTGACAGGCGTGGGGTATTTAATCTTACAACTCACCTGTGACACCATTACCAAGCCAAACATACAGGAAAGAGCACAGATCAGCATCAGGTAAAGCTCTCTGTGGTATTTTTTCCTTAAATGGGAGGGGAAGACATCTGTTAAAGAAGTCATGATGCTTTCAAGACCTACAAACTGGAGAGTGACACAAAGACATGTTAGTGTAGAGATAGATTACCCAGAAGAAGAAAAAGAAACATTGCATTACATTTTCTCAGGAGACATACTGCAGCTGACCTGGCCATCTATTCCTAATAAGATGATCATGCTGAAGAAGCACACAGACCAGACTGGAGACCAAGGCAGCAGGGTCACAACTTGTGGGTAGACTATGAAAACAAGGCCCGGACCTACAAAGTGAAACCAACAATCATTTCAGGATGCCAAAGTGTCTCTAAATGAAAACCTTTTGGTCAAGTCAAATTTAATTGAAGGGGACATTTTAAAAATCCAAATATTGAGCAATACTGAGTTAAGGAAATGCAGATTGGATGAAACAAAACTGAAAAATCTTAAACTGTAGGAATATGAAATAAAGTTAGACATTGGTTGTTTATAGTTTAAATAAGTCTCAATTGAAGCTGGATCGGTGTACTGGGTCTTAAACATAGACCAATAAAGAGGCAGATCTGATGTGAACCTATTCAAAAGCTCAAGTTCAGCAAAACAGGAGTGGACATCTCAGACTCTACAGGCCTCAGCTGGCATGTTAAATGCTGAAGTTCACGACAGCCCAATTAGAAAAAGAATGAACATGTATGCCTTGTTTGGAAGGGTTGCTCTCTAAAGAGAACATGGCAGCACAGCTTAGGTTTGCAAAGTTGCATCTGAACAAGCCACAAGCCTTCAGGAACAGTGTGCTTAAGACAGACCAGACCAAAGTGGAGATGCTGTTCATCATGAACAGCACCAAATCTGAAGAAAACCAAACACAGGATATCAGCTCAAACACCTCATACCCACTGGAAGCGCAGGGGTGATGATTTGGGCTTCTTTTGCAGCCACAGAACCTGGGCACCTCATAGTTATGAACTCCTCTGTATACTAAAGTATTCTAGAGCCAAATGTGAGGCCATCAGACCAACAGCTAAAGCTGGGTCATGTAACAGGGCAATGATCCCAAGCACAGCAGCAAATCTACAAGAGAATGGCTGAAAAAAGGAAATGCAATGGTCGAATCAAAGTCCAGACCTCAACCTGATTGAAATGCTGTGGTGGGACCTTAAGAAAGCTGTGAACAAATGAATGCCCACAAACCTCAATGAACTGAAGGGCCTAATATTGAACGACAGACCATATGATAATAAAATGTGTGTCCATGTTCATGTGCTGGGACTGTTACTGACTGTTTACAGCAGAAAAGGCCTGGATTTGAGAATCACTGCTTTATGGTGTCAGGATCTGTAGTGCCAGAGCTGATCCAGCTTGTGGATAATTTGAAATTTTCAGGCAAAAATTGATTCCATGAATTGAGCTGGGATCCAGATGATATTTGGATCCAAATTAGTTTATGACATTTTCTTGAGACGTCAAGGTATTTTTTCTTATTTCAATTTGATACATGTGAAAGTGTTATGCGAAACATCCAATTTGCTCACAGTGGTAAAGAAGCTGTGAAAAAAAATTCTTGCATACAGATCTGTTCTTGGATCAACTCAAAAAGTAAATCACAGGTTGGGCTAAGCTCCACCTCATAAAAAGGTTTCATGCTAATCTCTCCATAGTTCTTTGAGTAATTGTGCTAACAGACAAACCAAGCATAACACAGAACCTGTTAATGTATGGATAAAATCTGTGTTTTACTACTGAGAAAAAAACAGACTGAATTTTTTTCATCCATACCTGACTCGGCAACTGCAGCAATGTCAACACCCTGCTTTTGTGACATGTAGCCCAGAATGGAGAAAATGGCAAAACCTGATATAAAACTGGTCCCACTGTTCAACAAGCAAAGATAAAAGGAGTCTCTGCAAATCAGAAAGAAAGCATATTGTCATTATTTCTTTTCTGACAACAAAGAGATAATGGGCTGTGAGAAACACTGTTATAGTTACCTAATGATAAATATTCTGTTTGTGGTGGTGCTGGAGGGGGCTACATGTATGTATACTGTATATACATGCAAAAGGAGGCACACAGCCACTTTCTTTCTTACTGTATTCAGTTTATAAGGTCCTCCTCAGCAGATATTTTAACTGCCAAGTACTTTGGGACAAATAAATAAAGGAGCAATATAATCAGCTACTTTTCCAGAGAGTCTCATGCAGGTAGTCCTTGATTTTCTCTGCAGCATTAGTGAGTTCAGAATTGGGGCACAAAACAATTCTCCAGCTAATGCAAACTCTGGTTGGAGTGGTCCTCCGGCTTCTTGCAGATCTCCTGGAGAGCAGAACAAGGACTACTGTCGCCAGCAGTCTAGCATGGTGGAACGGGAGTCGGTCCACAAATTAAGAGATTCACTGAAAAGGTAGCTTCCTAATAGATTAACAGGAGATGGGACAGTCTGGAGCTAGCTCATTAGCAACAATAATTAAAAACAAAAAAAAAGTTCAAATTAACTGGCAAATATAATTGGGCAGCCTGAGCTGGTGTGTGGAAAACCAAGACCATGTGGACAGAGTGGTGGTGCAATGGTTAGCACTGTCGCCTCAGTGTTATGACATGTTCGTTTATTTGTGAAGGAAGACACCTGAAACACTTTAATTAAAAAATTAAGACATTTATTATATTAAGGAATCAGAAGATATCACACATGCTCATGTGGGGCTCAGCTCAGGAAGACACAGGCCTGTGTGTGCTCTGGCTCCCTCCCCTCTGAGCCCATGTTCCTCACATTTTTATACTGCCACTATCTACATGTAAAGAGTCTGTGTGCTGCGGTTTGGCCTTCGTAATTGGTCTTGTCCAGTGCTGGTTTTCATGACTCAGATTTCTTCAACAATAAAGGCTTGTACAAAAGGTACATCTTCTCTCCTGATGTTTCAATTAATCAACACAGAGCAATTTTATCCAGATTAATAACAGAACATGGTGATGTTTAAATTGTACGTACTGTGGCCGAACCTTCAAGGATAAGATAAACTGGGACTGGGAAGTTATTCTGACACTTTCTAATGTTTAATGTACTTATTTATTAAATTGTCTGTTTGCTTCAGCCACTGTTTATTAATTAATTTCCTGGAGTTTACTTTTAAACATATGTCATTTTATTCTTTGAGTAAAAAATAAACCCCCAACAATAGCAAGAAGGTTCCTGGTCTAAAGCCCATCTAGGGCCCTTCTGTGTGGAGTTTGCATGTTTTCCCTGTGCCTACACAGATTTCCTTTGTGTACTCCAGCTTCTTCCCCCAGTCCAAAGACGTGTATGTCAGGCTAACTGTTGATTCAAAATTGGCCATAGATGTGAGGTTGATAATGTGCTTGAAGTGTATAGTAGTTGGTAAGATGAGAAAAGTGCTTTATAAATGTACAACATTACACTATACATGTATTATTTATGGTTACCTGTGCAACAGTATTTAAGAAACCAAGAAAGCCATCATTAACACATTTAGTGGCAAACCATTTGGGGAATGCCACTTTAATACAACTGCAGCCACTAAGATTCAAACTGAAATGTTTGTCACGTCTTCGTGAGGTACTCACCTGTAACAGTTATTGTTGTACTTGTTGTAGCTCCCAAGTGTAGTCAGGCATCCCAAACATATTGCATAGGAATAAAATATTTGTGTTCCAGCATCCATCCAGACCTGTAAACCAACTTATTTGTTCAAAAATACTGCTGCTACGTCCGCACAAAAATCTGATGCAATTAAGAAATTGGGCTGAATCATACCAGTGGGTCAGCGAGTCGTGCAGGATTGGGGTACAAGTAGTATTTGATACCATGGAAGGCTCCGGGAAGGGTCAGTCCTCTGACAAACAGCAGGGCTAACAGGATAAAGGGGAATGTTGCTGTGAAATATGCAGCCTGTATTAAAGCAAGCAAACAAACAAACAAACAAAATGGTTGTAAATCAAGGAATACATTCAATTCAATTCAATTTTATTTATATAGCGCCAAATCACAACAAACAGTCGCCTCAAGGCGCTTTGTATTGTGGGTAAAGACCCTACAATAAT